>VWZE01006864.1:0-46405 GCA_013396675.1 Eubucco bourcierii | reverse complement strand
AAGACAAAAAAAAAAAAAAAAAAGAGAGAATTCTCCAGACACATCACACAGAGAGATTCAGCCTGGCAAGGACCAGTAGATTTGGTAGTGTAGGGAAGAAATGTGTTAGTGTTGTATTGTGCCTACAGGTCTCCGATGGATACCAACTCGTTGCATTCGACCTGCTTTTGGCAGTGAGTAGAAGTCTCACTTAGATGGCCATGCAGACACTGTGGCAAGGAATTGAGATGTATCCTGGGATATGGATGTTGTTGACATGAAGCATGTCTATGATTATATCCCATAGGTGTAGACAAACAAGGGGAAGTGTGTATGCATAGGATAACAGCTGCATTGATACTGGTGCTGAGAGTTGTTTTCCCACAAGCTCACTCAATGAATTAGGTTAGCGTACAAGCAAATGCTATTTCACAAGCTCTCAGCAATCCTTTTTCGGTGAGACATGCAATTATGCAAAACAGAGCTGCCATCGACTTTTGTTATTGGCTCAAGGGCTGGATGCACTCATTGGTAAAGATGGGAACAGTTGCTTCATTGATCCTCTGTATAGTAATGTTTAAAGTGCCCTGTTTGCTATCTTTTTGCAAAGGGACCTGCAATAGATGATAAACGTTGTGTTCGTAGTGCAAAATGAAAAGGGAGAATTGTGGGAATGCAAGAAGTAATGTGAGAAAAGAAAAATAATGAGTTGTGCAGAGAGCATAAGACCTTCATTTCCATGGCTTCAGGATGCCTCCAACAGGGGATGATAGTGGGACACATAGCCCAGGAGAAAAACAATCCATGAAATATGTTAAAGACTGGGATCTACATCATATGGATTACGATAACGTTTTGGTTGTATGATGGTATACAATGAGTCACAAGAAGAAAGGCCAAATCTCTCTTGGAATTTCATCTGGCTAGGCACATAAAAGAAAGCAAGATGTTCTTCAAGTGTATCAATGGGAAAAGGAAGGATAGGGAAAATGTGAGCCTGTTGCTAAATGAGGTAGGGGATATCATAACAGAACATGCAGAAATGGTAGAATTGCTGAACATGTTTCTTGCTTCAGTCTTCACTCCTAAAACCAGCCTGTAGGATTATCTGTCACTGGGAATAAGAGAGCAAAATATGTTAAGAAAAAAATTTTAATTAATAAAATAATAGTTAATTATGTTATCAATATTTAATAATTCACAATTCAGTAATAACAGCTGCCCAGAGAGGTTGTGGAGTCTCCTCTGCAGACTTTCAAAGCCAGTTTGGGTGTTTCCAAATCGGATGTGTGGTCTACCTGAGGTGATCCTGCTTTAGCAGGGGTGTTGGACCCAATGATCTCTGGAAGTCCCTTCCACCCCCTAACATTCCATGACTCTATGAAATACTGGACACTAATTCAAAAAGGAAACCAACACATTCCTTTGCTAAGCAGATTTGCTCTTGAGCACTCATCAACAAACGAACACTGTTCTTGTTTCTTATGCCCCCTAATCAAGGTTCTCAGTTAAATTTATACATTCTGGTGTTTATACACTAAAATCCATTCTTTTGGGAGAGATCATTTTTCCTGGAATTGAATGGATGTATAAATCATTGTTCTGTCACAGAACAATGCACAGAAGTGGATGGGGAGGAGAGGGAACGTGGGAACTTCTGACTGCTCCTATAGAAGGACTCCACTCATTTAAAAAAGAAAAGAAAAGAAAAGAAACCAAACAAAAAAACCCTCACCGATGTTTATTGTGTTCCTTGACATTTTAACTCAAATGTGCAACCACTAAATGTTTATGAGATGCGATTAATCAACAGCAGATGTTTTCACTTTTATGGATGGATTAAACACTGTAAGATCTGATTAGTTTATGCTTAAACAACATGAAATTATAAATGGCAATCATGTTCTTTAATTTGCACGTCCTACATTTTCACTCTACTTTCAGNCTACTTAAAGGAAAAAAAAAAAAAAAAAAGAACCTTATTAAGTGTTAGTTAGAAACAAGATAAACACAGCAGAATGTGACGTAGGGAACATAAAATTTCAACACTACTAAATGTACTGGGTAAAATTGAACCTTATTAAGTGTTAGTTAGAAACAAGATAAACATAGCAGAATGTGACATGGGGAACATAAAATTCCAATGCTACTAAATGCACTGTGTAAAATTGAACTATATTAAGTGTTAGAAACAAGACAAACACAGCAGAATGTTACATAGGGAACATAACATTTCAATGCTACTAAATGCACTGTATAGAATTGTTTCAGCAATTGTTGCCATCTTTTTATCAGTTTTTCCTCCATGTGGGAAGCAAATAGGGTGAGGAAGGAAAGGAACATAAAACTTCACGATAAAGGCAACAGAAACATAAAGGCATATTTCACTTTTTTTTCCTCTCTCTGTTTTCATATTTAAAGGGTTACAGTTGTATAGAAGCTTGGAAACAAACAATATAAGCTACTCCACCTCTTCAGACATCATTTCACCATCAGCTGAGGAAGCTAAAAGGACAAGAATGTTAAGAGATACTCTAAGTCAATAAGAATGTATTTGATTAAGTATAATTTCTCCCTCTGGCAGACGTTATTATGCTGTAGTCACTGAAACAGTCTACCTTATTTAAAGTTCTTTAACATTGCATGCTAAAAAAAGAAACAATATAATGTATTATAGTAAGAGCAAAGAGTAAGAGTAAAGAGTATAGTAAGCTAAAACACTTCATTTCCCATGTTTTGACCTCTCACAATAACACCAAAATTCAAAAGAGGGAAGATAATCTACTTTGAAAACAACAGCAAATGATGTGACAGCTACTTGTTTAGTGCCTTAATTTTGAGATAGGTTGAAAATGTTAAGGGGCATTGATTATCTGTTTCCAGTCTTCCTTTAGAGAAAACAATCTGTGGAAACCTTTATCCTCTCATCTGTCACTTCTGATGTCTGTGGAAGTACTTATCAGTTGTAAACCAACCATCTATGAGATAATATCCAATTATATTGGATACTATGTAGTGTAATGCAATTTCACAGCTATGCAGCCAGTCGCTGGTACTTTTTTTGGTAGGTATTGTCATACTCTGAAGGATGGTTAAACCACTGCAGGCTTGATTTTTAAAAGTGCTGATGCATGCACTTCTCAGGAACTTAAAAGCAGTAAAAGAAGTTAAACAAAAATGCAGCATAGGAGATAGGAGGAAATAACTAGGTTAATGAAAAAATAACTAAGTAAGAGAAATAATAACAGTAATAACAATAACAGTAGTAATAGTAATACATACATACATACAAGTCCTTATGATCTGTCTGCTATAGTCACTTTCCACAGATAAATTAGCATGGAGGACACAGACAAAATTTGGAAAGTTCCATTTAAAACTGATCAGCTCTGCCTAAACCTTTTTACCTGTTAAAGTTCACAGATGAACATGAAATATTTACAATGGCGGTGATTTACCTAGACCGTAGCTTTTAATATAGCCACAGATGACATTATTAGAAGGATATTTTTGTATTGTAACATTATAAAGCATAAGATTCAATGGAAACAGTGCCAAAAAAATCTCACAATTTCAAAACCAACTGCAGCAACATTTTTTGACTAACCCCTTTAAGCAAAGCACACATGAGATGTGAGTTAAAGGCAGCATATGAGACTTCTGACATAGAAGAGATGAAGAATTTTGTTGGTGTATAGTCTGTCACAAAAAAAAAAAATTCTCAGGACCTTTGTGGATAGTGGTTTCAAAGCCAACACAAGAGGAAATTAAATTATTTCATACTGAAAAATGTTTTTCTTGATACAAAAAACCTAAAAAAAACAAGAGAAGTATGGGTTTAAACTGTCAGAGGGGAGATTTAGACTAGGTGTCAGGAGGAAGTTCTTTACAGTGAGGGTGGTGAGGCACTGGCACAGGTTGCCCAGGGAGATTGTGGCTACTCCCTCCCTGGAGGTGTTCAAGGCCAGGTTGGATGAGACCTTGAGTAACCTGTGCTAGTGGGAGGTGTCCCTGCCTATGGCAGGGGGTTGGAACTAGATGATCCTTGAGGTCCCTTCCAACCTTACCATTCTATGATTCTATGATAAGTAACTAAATAAACTGCATCTGTCCAGCATCACATTCCAGGCAAAGGGACAAAGTAAAATGGTAAGATTACTTCTTGTTATCTACCAAAAAAATAAAATTTTTAAAAAAAAAATTCTTAAACTACCTGTTACCCAGCAACTAAATTCCTGCATACAATCAGTAAAACCCAAATGCTAGATTTTTGTAAGATGACTGTTATTTTGTTTCTTTATTCATTTAATGGTGTGATGGTTTGAGGCTAATTGGAATATTTTACTGAAAAAAAACTAGATTATAGGCTGCAAAAAGCAGGTGATGTCTGCTTCACTCATAGGCTTGCTGAGATGTATAAGAACAAGGACACAAATATAGATAAGATAGAGAGTCTTGTGCTCTCTCTGAGAGCTGGTGTGTGTCTGCTGGCCTCTCTGTTGTGTAACCCAACTAATCACTCTGCTTCTAATCTCCCTTGCTGATCCTCCAAACTCACCTTGCACGTAAGGCAGACCCTGAGGTAAGATAGAGGGGTGGAAAGAAGGTATTTCAGAAAATAAATGAAACAGCAGAGATGACTAGAATAGTGTCAATAATATTTGCAACTAAAAAGGGTATCCAGGTAGAAGTAACTTATAAATCATTATTTTTTTCTCCAAAAGTCTTCTATTGTATTTGGCTTGACTGTACAGGAGTTAATTCTCCTCAAAGCACCTTTCTAGTGCTGCGTTTTGCAACAATAGCTGATGACACATCAGTGTTTTGTATACTGCTGAACAAGTATCCAGGGTGTGTTTTCCCAGTATTTCCCCACTCCAAGAGCAGCTTAGGAGTGGGCAAGATCTTGGGAGGGGACACAACTGAGCCAGCTGACCCAAGTTGGCCAAAGGAGTATTCCATGCTGTATTATGTCAGCTCAGATACAAGAATGGAGAGAAGAAAGTGACTGTGATACTCATCAATGGCATCTGTCCTTCAGAGTAATCACTATATGTAGAGCTCTGCTTCCCAAGACTGACCACTGTCTGATGATGGGAAGTACAGAATAAAACCTCTCTTTGATTTTGCTTCCCACACACAGCTTTTACTTGTGCTCATTCTTGTTACTATTAAATTACTCCTCTCATTACAGTCTTTTGTTATATATTCCTCTCTTCCCTGATCATCTAAGAAGAGGAGTGATAGAGTAGCTTTAGGAGGTATTTGGTACCCAGCCAGGGCCAAACCACCACAGCTATTTAGTTGCAGACATTCATTACAGCGTCACAGTGCATCACAGAATCACAGAATTACAAAATGTTAGTGGTTGGAAGTGACCTCAGAAGATCATCAAATTCACCCTCACTGCCAGAGCAGCATCACCTAGAGCAGATCGCACAGAATACATCCAGATGAGTTTGGAATATCTCCAGAGAGGGAGACTCCACAACCTCCATGAGCAGCCTGTTCCAGTGTTCCATCAACATCACAGTGAAAAAAGTTTTCCTCATGTTTACATGGAACTTCCTATACCTCAGTTCACCCCATTGCCCCTTGTCCTGTTATTGGGCATCACCAAGAAGAGCCTAACTCCATCCTCTTGGCACTCAGCCTTTACATATTTTTAAATATTAATGAAGTCACACCTTAGTCTTCTCTTCCTCAAACTATAAAGATCCCCAGCTCCCTCAGTGTCTCCTCATAAGCAAGGTGGTCCACTCCTTTAATTTTTGTGGATCTGCAGTGGTCTCTTGCAAGCAGTTCCCTGTCCTTCCTGAACTGGACACAATATTCCAGCTGTGGCCTTACCAGGTTAGAGTAAAGGGGGAGGACAAGCTCTCCTGACCTACTAACCACACCTCTTCTAATACACCCCAGAATGTCATTGGCCTTCTTGGCCACAAAAGCACATTGCTGGCTCATGATAAACCTACTGAGTTTTTCAGCTAACACTGCAAAAAAAAAAAAACGTATAAAAAATCTTATGTGATATACAACAGGAGTATGGATATCAGTTGCTGGAAATTATTCTTATCAGAGCTGGTCAGAATCCAGTTGAAACACAGTCTCTAGGTTAGGGCAACACAGTTAAAGAAGAAGAAGAGCCAGTTGTATCAAATACCAAGTTAGGGCAACACACTTAAAGAAGAAGTAGAGCCAGTTGTATCAAATACTAAGTTAGGGCAACACACTTAAAGAAGAAGTAGAGCCAGTTGTATCAAATACTAAGTTAGGGCAACACACTTAAAGAAGAAGTAGAACCAGTTGTATCAAACACCAAGTTAGGGCAACACATTTAAAGAACAAGAGCCAGTTGTATCAAATATCAAGTTAGGGCAACACACTTAAGAAGAAGAGCCAGTTGTATCAAATATCAGGTATAATTGAAAAAAAAAAAAAAAAAGTCTAGTTTCTGTCTATTAGAAAAAGAAATTGATAACAGTGAGGGTGAGACTGGAATGCTGTCGAATAATTTGGCTGTAGATGCTCAGGAATTCCTGCTGTTAGTAAGATGACCCAAAAAAACATCAGTGATGAAGTTAAAAAGAACACCAAAAAATAGATGAGCTTTTCAACACAAAGAATTCCTTTCATTCTTCTCCTTCTTATAGAAAGAATAAAATATACATTATTTTGTTTCCTGCACAAGAGAATGAATGTCCTTCTGAAGTTCTTTTCACCTTTATGATTTTGGTTATGTCTCTGAATTGTGCCTGAAGCTTCTGTATTGTCCAAACAGGCAAAGCTGATGAAGAACAATTAGATACACTGACTAATTGCACATCTTGCTTTTCTTCAGCATACCAGGCACACAGATGGTAGTGAGCAACCAGACCTTCTCTCATGGAAGCATCAAGAAGAAAAGTCACCATACAGAGTGAGGCCTTGTGTAAGGAGCTGTTTGAACAGTATTATATGTCTCATCATTGTCATCAGGAATCTGGACCCCTGTACCCTAAAGACTTGGACTAACATGCAGGTTAACATCTTAGCACATTCCACTTAGCAGCATTAAGTGTTGCACCACCAAAATTTATCCTCTGCTGCAATATTTTAGTTCAAAATAGGTTAAATAATAACTCCTGATTGTGCAATTGTACCTACAATGCATAAAAGAGGCTGGAAATTCAGCAACAAGGCATGTGGGAGAAAAATTCTATTTCTTAGCACTCATATATTTACATCATGCTGTTCATCTGTGGAGATTTGATTTATTCTGTATGGGAGATCAATAGCAGCCTGATCATTTTCCTGAGGAGAGACACATTCTAATTCCATAGCTATCCCAAGCTGCACAGCCAGTGGCATCACTATGATGCTCAAATTCGTCTCCAATTTTCATAGAATCATAGAATCATAGAATGGCAAGGTTGGAAGGGACCTCAAGGATCATCTAGTTCCAACTCCCTGCCATAGGCAGGGACACCTCCCACTAGTACAGGTTACTCAAGGTCTCATACAATCTGGCCTTGAACACCTCCAGGGAGGGAGCAGCCACAACCTCCCTGGGCAACCCACTTTAATCTGGGGGGGTGGGTTTTTTTTAATCTTAATATATAAGATGGATGACCCAACCACTTGTTTTTGTGTCATAGCCTCCATATTATTAGAGCCTCTCAACCTCTCAACTTCTACTTTATCCTTAGTATGAGTATAGATCAGTATCTCACATCGTATTAGTAAAGCTTGACTTATTCTTTGTAGTCTTTTGCTCACGAAAATTATTCCAAACATGACTTAAAATCTGCTTTTAAACTATACACATCAGTGAACTCTACAATCCAATTTCTGATATCCAGCTAATCAAGATTAATGGATGAATTTACCAGTGGTTAAAATGTTATTAAAATGCAAATGGTTGGTTCCCATTAATTGTTTAATATCGTGTGTATTTAATCTGGGGACTTCTACACTTTCTTGGGGTTTTGGTTCAATTCATCTGAAAAGCTTGAGGAACAGAAGCAAAATCTGTTATTTCACCAATTAATTACATAAATAGTGGCATTGGAAAGGTGCCAGTTGTGATCAGAATATTAACTGGAAAATCGTGGGGTGCAGAACCACTAGATGGAGGAATACAGAAGAGATGGGAAGGAAAAAAAATACTAGATAAAATTAATTTTTCTAAAAAATACTTCTAGAAAGGGGGGAAGGGGAAAGAACTAGCAAGTCCGATCAGAGATCTCTGGTTAATTCTAGCTAGGTATTATAATACCNGCTGTTTACAACTACCTGAAGGGTGGTTGTAGCCAGGAGGAGGTTACCTTCTTCTCTCAGGCAACCAGCACCAGAACAAGAGGACACAGTCTCAAGCTACACCAGGGGAAGTTTAGGCTGGAGGTGAGAAGAAAGTTCTTGACTGAGAGAGTCATTGACTGCTGGAATGGGCTGCCCAGGGAGGCGGTGGAGTCAGCGTCCCTGGAGGTGTTCAAGGTGGGTTTGGATGTGGCACGTGGTGCCATGGTCTAGTCTTGAGGTCTGTGGTGACGGGTTGGGCTTGATCTTTGAGGTCTCTCCCAACCCTGGTGATCCTGTGATCCTGCGATTTTAGTTCTACTTGAAACTTGTAGAGTCTGAGAAAGACTTTGGAAGACTAAGTACCAGATAGCAAGCTAATAGTCAAATTAAGGTGAGTGATTCAGAAAGATTGAATTTACACTACTGCAAATTTTAAGAGACACAGTTGTACTCTGCTTCATAATTTTGTTGGTTTGGGGTTTTTGCTGCTGTTCTTGTTGGGATTTTTTGTCATTTTTGTTTTGTGGGTTTTACCGGACTAATTAGCCTTCGTTTTCTTTTGGCATTAAAAAGCAGCTTTTACTGGAAGGGTCACATATTGTGACAGGCACAACCAACCTCCTAACACAAAGGTACAGTGGACAAATGGTTGAGGCTTGCTACAAGATGATAAAGATCAGCTTGACACCTTCATACATGAAGTGGCTCCTGTGGGCCCAGAAGTTTCTTTGCTGCTCTGAGCACTCATGCCTCCATCTAAGAAATTAATCAACCGTACATGACTCCAAGCCCAACTGGGGACCTGTAACCAGTGGAGTCCCACAGGGATCAGTGCTGGGTCTACTCCTGTTCAACATCTTCATCAATGACATTGATGAGGGGGCAGAGAGTCTGCTCAGTAAGGTTGCTGACAACACCAAACTGGGAGACATGGCTGATGGTTGTGAGGCCATTCAGTGAGACTTGGACAGACTGGAGAGCTGGGCAAAAGGGAACCTAATGAGGTTCAACAAGGATAAGTGCAGAATCCTGCACCTGGGGAGGAATAATAAATTGCACCAGTACAGGTTGGGAATTTGCAGTCGATGAATATATTTTGAATCAAATTTCAAAACTGCTTGTTGTAGTATATCTACAGACAGCAACGTTTCCAACCTATCACATTCACAGAGATGATAATTTCTAATTTGTTCCTCTTGTTTTTAAAATCTATAGTTTATCTTTAATCATAGAATCATAGAATCATAGAATGGTAAGGTTGGAAGGGACCTCAAGGATCATCTAGTTCCAACCCCCTGCCATAGGTAGGGACACCACCCACTAGTACAGGTCACTCAAGGCCTCGTCCAGCCTGACCTTGAACACCTCCAGGGAGGGAGCAGCCACAACCTCCCAGGGCAACCTGTTCCAGTGTCTCACCAATTCCCAACACTAATCACTTATTCTTTCATACAGTTGTGTATTTATTTGGTATAATCTTCTAAATACAATGTAAATTCATTACTTATTTAGTCTCAAAATATAGCCTTCCTTTTTTTTTTTCTTTTTCCCTTTCCAAATCATATTTAGTCAGATATTTTGAACAGAAAATAATCCATTTATCTTAATCTGATGTATTTTTTTTAATTTAAGTTTGTTTCAGAGAGGAGCATGTGGTTAATGTTTTCCTCCTTTGTGTTAATTTCACTTCTTGAAAGTCCAGACAACCAAACAAAATAGCTACTCTCACCTGATTAATTACCCATGTCTCAGTTTTCTCTGCACAGCAGAGTCTTTGCAACAAAAGCCAATTATGAATCCCAAGTCTGACTGACAGGAAAGTGTTAAGAATTATGAAACAGTGATGCAGAATGAATTTTTTGTGACTTCTTGTTTTTCTTGGTTTAGGTACCTTTCTACTGGTGATACATGTAAAGTTTTATTCCTATGCTAATATGAACATGTGCTGGTTTGAGGCTAATTGGACTATTTTAATGAGAGAAATTAAATCCTTGGCTGTGAGGAGAAAATAATAGTGATGCCTATATCACTCATTTTGTTCTTCTGAGAGACATAAGTATTCAAAATATAAGATAAGACACTGACTTCTCACTCCTAACTTAGTTCTCACTTCTCTGTTGGTCTGTGTGTCTGGTTGCATCTTGCCATTCCTCCTTTGCATGAGAACCTATGTAACCTGATCTAACCATTTCCTCTGACCTCCTTGTCCTCTTTTGACATCTCACCTCAGATCTCTGCAGATTTATCATATGAGCTATATGGAGATGTGTCTGGGTATTTCTCAGATTGGGAGTGAGGGAGGAGGGAAGGAGTTGTTGGTTTGGAACCTTCTGGACAGTCTGGCTATTTTGGGAGGGATTCTGAATTTCTGGAATACTTTTAACTTGTATGGAATTGTAAATATCTACCTATATATATGCTTGTAAATTGTGCCAAGCTGTATATATAGCTTCCTTAACTTCCAGCCAGCTGAGTTGAAGTCTGGTGAGTTTGGGGTTGGGGAGGGGAGAGAGACGTAACACCCCAAACCACTACAGAATACTGTGTAAAAGAAGTTCTAGAATCAGTTTATCTTTTCAGCTCAAGTGAATTCAGCCTCATTCAACCTCCTTTTAAACACCTCCAGGGATGGTGACTCCACCACCTCCCCAGGCAGCCCGTTCCAATTGGCAATAACTCTTTCTGTGAAGAAATTCTTCCTTATGTCCAGCCTAAACCTGCCCTGGCACAGTTTGAAACTGTTTGGGTTTGTTTGCTCTCGTTTCAGCACATGGCCTTTGCTTTTGCTTTTGCCTTATTAAACTGTTTGTATCTTGCCCCATAGGCCTCTTGTTATATTTTCCCTCTCCCCTGTCCATCTAAGGAGAGTGATAGAGAGGTTTTGGTGGACATCTGACCCCTACCCCAGCCAGGGCCAAACCACCACACATCAACATAGTAAACTGATCAGTAACACTTAGGAAAAAACACAAAGCAAAGTATTTTATTTGTTTTACGAAAGTGGAGAGGAAGAAGAGAAGTGAGTTGGTTTTCCTTCACTCTTGTATCCTTTGATAAATCTCTGTAAGCCACAAAATTTTACCTGTGACCCATTAAATCATTGTGTTGGATGAATTAGGGACAAACAAAAACCTGAGGGAAGAGAGAGTGAAAAAAGATGTGTCATCTTCTAGTGACAGCACGACTAATTCTTTCAGAGATGTCTTAAACCTAAGAAGCTGAATACATGATTCATATACAACCACCTGAATATTAATTCTCACACATTATTTAGAAGATAGAGAAGTTCCCTTCTCTGGTAGCTGTAGTTTCCTTGACCTTTCTATCAAAAACAAACCAAACAAAACTGTTGATTACCATCACAGCCATCAAGTAGATACTATGTAACTAAGAACCTAAAATGTGAAATGGATTCATATTTTTAATGTGCTTCATGTTCCTATAAGAGGAAGAGGAAGAAATATTTAATTGTGAAACAAACAAAAAAAAAATTCCTCTTTTTCTATTCTAAATTCAGGATGAATTAGCAAAAAAAAAAAAAACAAAAAAAAAAAACCCAAAACAAAACAACCAACAAAACAAACCAAAAAAACAGAAAAAAAAAAGCCATAGATATCTCCCTTAGAGATGAACATTATAGAAGAAATTGTACAACATTAGAAAAATACTCAATAGAGTCTTATGGTGATAGGTAAACTCAAATTAAAAGAAAACAGATGAAGCTAATAAACTAAGCAGCACTAGTCAGAGCATTGTCAGCTAGAACTATTTTTGCTTCAGTCCTGTATGCCTGCTTCAACTGTGGTTACAGAAGTTTGATTTTCAAATTTATCCAGAGTTGTGCTTTTTGAGTATATATCATTGTGGGGAAAAAAATGGGATTATGTCATTCCCTAGACAAGGACAATTCTTACTGGTATTGCATTATATTTTTAGCATCCTATCTTATCTTAGGAAATGAGCTGTTGTCTACGACATATATAAGATTTATTGTTGTCTTATCTTCTTGACTTCCAGAAAATACAGAAATTTGAATGGAAATCGTAACATTTTGGTCAAACTCATCTTCCTCATGCTTTATCTCATTCTCAGCATCTTTCTTTATGTGAGATAGCTGATTTCCAGTCTATCCTTCCAAGGACAAATAGGGACTCAAGCATTTTCTTGTAGTGTTTATTGTACAACAAGTATAAGCTGACATAGATATATATATATATATATATCAGCTGATATATACATATATTTACGATATACATATAAGGGATTAAAAAAGGAAAAGAGATTTGACTGAGACAGTACATTGACATGGAAATTAACTGCAGTTTAAGGAAAGAAAATTTAAACCTGGTTAGAAAAAAACCACTTTCAGGATATAGAATGCCTTATTTTAAATTTATGTTTGAAACTAGAGTGTAGTACTTTAAAGCCAAGACATGATTTAAATATGTTTGGGGTTTTTACTTTTCTTTGAAGTAGATTTTAAATCCACAGAATCACAGAACTTTAGAGTTTGGAAGGGACCTCCAGATATCATCGAGTCCAACCTCCCTGCCAAGGCAGGATCCCCTAGGGTAGTTTGCACAGGGATGCATTCAAGCAGGTTTTGAAAGCCCTCAGAGAAGGAGACTCCACAAACTCTCTGGAAAGCTTGTGCCAGTGCTCTGTCACCCTCACTGTAAAGAAGTTTCTCCTCATATTGAGGTAAGATCTTCTATGTTCCAATTTGTAGATGTTGCTCCTTGTCTTAGTGCTGCTGACCACAAAAACGAGACTGTCCCCATCTACTTGACACCCACCCCTCAGATATTTGTACATATTGATAAGATCTCCTCTCAGTCTTCTCTTCTCCAGACTAAACAGCTCCAGGTTTCTCAGTCTCTCCAGAGGGGAGAGGGAGCCCCAAACTGGACATAGTATTCCAGGTGTGGTCTCACCAGGGCACAGTAGAGAGGGAGAAAAGCGTCCCTAGACCTGGTGGCCACACTTCTTCTGATGCATCCCAGGATGCCATTGGTTCTCTCGGCCACAAGGGTATATTGCTGACCCATGCAGAACTTGCTGTCCACCAGGACTCCAAGGTCTTTCTCCACAGAACTACTTTCCATCAGGGCAGCCCCCAACCTGCCTGTTGTTATTCCTTCCCAGATACAGGATGCACTTGTCCATATAGAACTTCATAAGGTTTGTCTTCACCCAGCTCTCCAGCCTTCCAGATCTCATTGGATGGCAGCACAGTCTGACAGGCTGTTGACCATACCCCCTGGTTTCATATCAGCAGTGACCTTGCTGAGGATACACTCAATGCCCTCATCCAGGTGGTTGATGACAACATTGAACAGAACTGGACTCAGTACTGATCCCTGGCAAATGCCACTGGCTACAGGACTCCAACCTGATTCTGTGCCATCGATGACAACTCTCTGAACTCTCTTGTCGAGCCAGTTTTCAATCCACCTTGCAGACCAGCCATCTGTGCCACATCTCCTGAGCTTATCTATGAGGATGTTGTGGGAAACAGCACTAAGAGCATTGCTCTTTGCTGTAGTCAAGGTAGGTGACATCCACAGCCTACCCTTTGTCTACCCATTTCATCATGGTATAGTAAAAGGCTAATCAAGTTTGTCAAGCAAGATCTCACCTTAGTAAATCCATGTTGGCTACTCTTGATAACCCTCTTTTCTTCCATGTGATTAGAGATGGCCTTCAGGATGAGCTGGTCTATCACCTTTCCAGGTATGGAGGTGAGTTGCCTAGGTCTTCCTTCTTGTCTTTTTTTAAGACTGGAGTGATATTGGCTTTCTTCCAGTCATCAGGCACCTCTCCTGTTCTCCACAACTTTCCAAAAGTGGAGAGAGGCTCAGAAACAATACCAGCCAGTTCTCTCAGCACTCATGAATTCAACCCATAGGGGTCCATGGATTTTTCTGTCTTCAGTTGGCACAAGTGATCTCTAACCCAGTCCTGACTGACTAGTGGAGTGTCATTTTCTCTGTGTTAACCTGTGGTGAGAATCATATGAAAGACACAATTTTATAGTTCAGACTTCCTTAATCCCTCCTTCCCAATGTTACAGAAGCCATTTCTTGACAGTTTTGGCAGCAAGGGCCCCCAGGTGTAGATTTAGTTCAGATAGTCCCATTTTTCATCTCTACTTTCACGCTTAAGTGGCACAAGATAGACAGTATGGAAACTACCAACGCAAACCAGATGAATAGGTGTGAAGAGAAAAATGCTTGCAATAAAAACACCTGTGTAAATTCTTAAATTTTACATCTGCATTTATCTGTGTAGAATGAATACTTACTGCATGACAGAAATCTGTTTTTAATAATTAGATTTTGATGGAGTATCAAGACAGAGGTTCAGTTGATGTGAAGCTTTCACATGGGACATCAGGATGGCTGTGTCCCTCTGAGGTAGTCTTATGATCTACATTTACAAATTTCAGTACCCAGTGAGAAAAAGTTTAGGAGAACAACAGTTATGTTTCTTTATGCCAGGATTAAAACTTCTGAACATTTCTGCCTATGTCTGACAGTAATTCCTTTTTGTGGCTTTGACTATCTCAGTTAATCCAATATGTAAGTCAGAAGCTGGAAACTGACATTTTATTAATGGCTAATAAAAGATAAACTGAAAAAAAAGAAACATAGTTTAGCTATGCATCTAACTTCAGTTCATCTAAACTTCCCTTTAAGCTTATTTTCTTTGAAATACATCACTAACCACAGTATGTTTTCTGCTGGTCAAAACCACCATATATAGTTGACTTTGTTCGTTGTTTGGTTTTTTTTTACTTTGAAATAGACAACAAAAATATTCAGCAGGGAAAGTTAAAGATGGGACTGACAAACCTGGAGAAACAATTAAAATGAAGTTAAGCATTTACCTATGTTCTGTGGAAAGAAGCTCATTTTTTTAAAGGAATTATGTCATGCATGCACACAGAAGGTTATTTAAACAGAAGTAGGAACCATCAGTAATCACACTGGTACTAGAGAATTTATTTCACCTTTTTTTTTTTCTTTTTTTTTTTCCCTGTGTTCGCCACATCACTGGAAAATTGACCTCCTGGAAAGCAACTTCATGGAGGAGGACTGCATAGTCCCAGTAGACAACAAGTTATCTATGGGATCACAATATGGTCTTGTAACAAAGACGGCCAATGGTATCCTGGGGTGTATTAAGGAGAATTTGTCCATCAAGTTGGGGGAAGTTCTCCTCCCCCTCTATTCTGTCTTAGTGAGACCACATCTGGACTACTGTGTCCTGTTCTGGGCTCCCTATTTTAAGAGAGACAGTGATATACTAGTGAGTGCCCAATGGAGGACTATGAGGATGGCTGAAGGACTGGAGTATCTCTCTTTGAAGGAAAGGATGAAAGACCTGGGGCAGTTTAGTCTGGAGAACAGGAGACTGAGAGAGGATCTCTTTAATGCTTATACCTTTACTTTTTAACAGCCTAACCTCCTTTCATCAATTTATGTTCTATAGAAGCACCTTTTAGTAAGTTTTCAAGAGCACTTCCTCCATCAACACTTCATCCATAGTAACTCGAATGATGTGACAAACATTGCAGTCAGGCAGGAACATTTGGTAATCTTTTCAATGTGGAGCTAATTTTTTTTTTCCCCTTTTTTGTTTCTTTAGGTTTTAATTTTTATTTTTTTTGTTGTTTCTTTGTTTTGTTTTGTTCAAGTGACCTATACATCCTGTTTGACTGGAAGTACATCAAGAACTATAGGCTTTATTATGTGGCTACCACTACATACAACTTAATTTTTGTTCCCTTCCAAAGTTTTTGCTGTCTTGATACTGAATTATTGATGTTCACAGCGTAAAATGTTCTCAGCATTTATTATAGATGAAGTCAGGGTCCAATAGTGCACAGCAGTGAACACACCTGTAATTATACAGGCACATCATGAAGTCAGCAGTCTGCTGTTCAGCTTGGAATTAAATTAGCTTAAGGGTATTGGGTTACCTTCGAATTAATTCAGAAGAGTAACTCGCTGAATACTTTCTGAACCCACAAACTCATTCTGAAAAGTCATTAACAATTAAGGAGAAATAACAGTCTGACAGGACTGGTGATTCTCTAGCCCAAGGATTTCTTCAAATCACTCCATCTGTCAAACAGGCACTCTTAACACAAGAAGACAGAATGAAGGCTTCTTGTGACAGCCATAAATCACTGCAAACATATTTTAATCAAACAGTCTTCCATGCAACAACTAACTAAAGAAGGGTTTGAAGCCCTCATAAAGCTTTTTTTCTACTAAACTTCATTAGTAGGTAAGTACTGTTTAAACATATATAGTGTAAGTAAATACAATGATGAATGCATTAATATATTTGTTTATAAAAAAGTGTTTTCAGCTTAATTTTTAATTGCCCCAAAGGACAACTACCATAGCCAGTCCAACGCAGAAAGTAATATATGTAATTTTGTATCTTTGTTTTATTGTAGCTCATTTCTACAGATATAGTCCCATTGCAGATAGTATCTTCTTATGCTCTTCCTGTGCATTCTCTCACAGTCTGTTACTTTAATTTAAAATACATAGTTTAGAATCACAACACATCATGACCCGGTCCTCCCATTACCAACCCTGGTCAGCAGAGTTGGGGGGGTGGTCGTGCCAAGGTTCAAATAATTTTCTTGGAATACATAAAGGTGAAACGAGGCCAAAAAGACTCTTGAACTTGGTTTACTGGATTGAACTAAAGCAGAGGGAAAACGGGAGGGAAAAGCAATGGGGAAAATATATAACAAAGAAAAGAGATATCACCATTTCCCTGGCTTGAAAATAGTGACATTATCACAGAAGCAGTTCCAAGTTTCTTGGCAACATTGGCGACACAAGGCCATGCACATGGCTTTTCTCTGGGGTGGTGTGATGGTTTGGGAGTTCCCTACCCCCCCACACACTTGACCCAGACTAGAACTCAGCCGGTTGGAAGTTAGGAAATGAAGCTCTATTTACAGCTCAGCACAATGTACAGCAGATATATACACTATAGACAGGATGTTTACAGAAATAGACAAGTTAAAGGTAATACAGCAACACAACTCCCCTCCCAGAAATCAGAGACCCCAGGAGGGGCTCCCAACCACCCTTCCACCTTCTCCCCACCCCTGTACCTTACCCCAAGGTTTGCCTTATGCGCAAGGTAAATTAGGAGGATCGGCCAGGGGGGGTTAGAAGAAAAGTGGTTAGTGAGGATTAATCAGCAGAGGAACCAGAGCCCAGAAGCTGCTAGATCCCCCAGCAGCTGCTAGATCCCCCAGCAGCTACTAGATCCCCCAGCAGCTGCTGTTCCCGCAAGCGACAGAGAGAGACTGAGTTACCTATATGTTTTGGTTATTGTTCCCAAACAATTTCTTAGCAAGCGTATGAGTGAAGTAGACATCATGATGTTTTCCTTTCACAGCCTATAGTGTAATTTTGTCTATTAAAATATTCTAATTAGCCTCAAACCAACACAGGTGGGCAGCAGTGGGAAATGAAAAATGTGGGGCCTGCTATGGAGCCCTCTAGGCACACAGGCAGCAGTGGGAAAGCAGCGCCATTCCACCTGGCTACTGCCGCTTGCCGCCACTACCACCTGCAGAGGCACAGGGCTGAGTGGAGCAGTGGAGACAGTACAGCTTCCTCTGGTCCCCTGCCCCCTCCTCCTTCCCCAGAAGCCCCCCATTTTCCCTTCCCATCCCATGTGGCAGGCACGGACTGAGGGTGCAACCTGCAGATCTGGACAGAGTACCATGTGCACCTCCACCTCCCAGCGATGCACTTTGAGTCAACAGAAAGACTTGGGGTCTCACATGGCAATATTCACATCACATGATAATATTCACATGTTTAAAAAAAACCCAAACCTCTATTCTTTTACTGTTTGAGGTTTTTTGGTTGGGTTTTCTTTGTTTGTTTCTGAGATAGAGTTAGTTTTCCTCATGGCACTCTGTTACGGACTTCTGACCATTAGTCAGAATTTCATATTCTGACTAATTAGCACTGTGATAGTAATATTCCAGTGTTTAAGCTATTGTTGATCTGTGCTTGCACAGCGTCAAGGTCTTTTCTGCTTCTCCTGCTACCCTGTCAGCAAGTAGGCGGGGAGCGCATAAAAAGTTGAGAGGGAGCAGCTGATCCTAACTGACCAGTGTTATGGGTTGGATTGGATCTCCCCAGTAACCTTTTTTTTTTTGAAAATTTGCCCTCCAAGGAGTAATTCCACCACACTCAGAACCTGGAAGCAAAAATGGAACTGTATTTACAAAGAAATCAGATATAAAAAGGTAAAAGACAAAATGCACAAAGTGCATTTACATATATACATATAGCTTAACAACCAAGGTAACCCTGTACCTTAATTCAGCTCTTTTATTCCCTCCTGGGCACAAAGGGTCCCCAAAGGCTATATAACCACATGCACTCCCTCTCCAACCGCTTCTATATCTTTCTGTCATGGTAGGCCTAAATAGGCCAAAATAGGCTTATGCATGTCCTAGCTTGCCCAGACATGTTCTTCTGCTCTCCCTCCTTCTGCTATGGGGAGAAGCAACTGCAGGAAAGAGGACAAAGAACCTGGAGCCACCGAGTCTGTGGACTCTGGCTTGCCCACACTTGCTTGCATCCTGTGGTAAACAAGGTACACATAATTAGCTTGTGCTTGCCTCATGCAAGGCCTACATTTTTCCCAAATTTGGGTAGAGCCTGTGGCTTCACCTATTATGGTCAAACTTGGCTAACTGCCATTCTAATTGGCTATTATATGTCCAAAGGCCCATTAGTCTTGGGCTGTATTGATAAAAGGAGATGAGCAGGTGACACAAGGTGCTCTGCCGTTGTATCCATGCTCTGCCATTGTGTTCATGCTTGCTACTGCCTTAGTGCATCCTGATCTGCCTGGAAACTGCCTGCTTCATGTTTACCAGGAACAGGCTTTAAATGCCTCCATGAAATAGACCTGCATAGACAACATGACTGCACATCGCAAGACATCCTGCCTACACCTGAAAGTCTCCTGCCAGTATGGGAAGTCCTGGATACACAGATCATCCAGAGATATCAGGACCAGGTCAGACGTTGTCTGCCTCCCTTCCCCAGCACCCTAAAGCCTGGGAAGTATCAGAAGCCTCAGTGGCTGACAAGACAGTAACAGGATTCCCTGAAAGCATTTGGGTATTGTCTGAAGTGTAGCTAGCCCCACGAGTTGGGAAATAATATTTTGTGAGTAAATAGAATCATAGAATCATAGAATGGTAAGGTTGGAAGGGACCTCAAGGATCAGCTAGTTCCAACCCCCTGCCATAGGCAGGGACACCTCCCACTAGTACAGGTTACTCAAGGCCTCATCCAATCTGGTCTTGAACATCTCCAGGGAGGGAGCAGCCACGACCTCCCTGGGCAACCTGTGCCAGTGCCTCACCACCCTCACTGTAAAGAACTTCCTCCTAACATCCAGGCTAAATCCCTTCTATGTTGCAATTATTTGAAAACTTACTTTAAAGCCTCTTGTAATTCACCCTTGCCTTCTGCCATAAGCAGAAGGGAGCTTCCTGAGTCCATCTAGTGGACAAGTGGAGTATTGATTGCAAGAGGTATATTGACCACAAGAGCCTTCTCTTCTAGTTCAATTGAGTTCAATTAATGTTATATTATTACTCATTATTTCTAGATCCTATGTTATTGTCTGTATAATGTTTCCATGAACCTGCAAAGTACCAATTATTGTTAAAATTAGTGGCTGGCATGGTGAGAGTTCTGGATATTGAATATTAATAAACAATATTAATCTTTGAAAATCATATCACACATCAATTAATTCCCCTCCATAACAGTGGCACCACTGGAGCTGGTTGGCAGCCCTGCAACCCCCCTGTGACCAACATCTGGGCACCTAAACCTCATACAGAAGGTAAGAGATAAAGATAAACAACTGATAATATTAACATTTTCTTTTTGCCAGCTGTATTGTCCATTGGATGCAGTTATCATTACTTTTTACAAGAGTGCTGTGACTGTTGCTATGCTTACAGAAGCATGTCCTGTACTTCACATTAAACCTTGAAATCAGTTCAATGAGTGCACATTTGTAAACAAAACAAAAATTTTAAGCATTTTTCTTTTAATTTTTCTCAAGGTATTGTTATTGTCCTGTTAAACAAGCTCAACCATCCCAACAAACATTGATTGGATAAGCTGTGTTGCTGCTACTTGCACCAGGAAATTCATTATAAGATCAAAAGAATTTAGAATTCACACATAAACTTACCTACACATAGGGAGTCTGAGCTTTTTGCCTTAAGGCCAGAACACTTGAAGCCTCCTGAGTCTCCCAAAGATCTTGCCAAAATAAGGATTTCAAGGAGACCGCTTGCACTTCTTAGGAGAAAACCCAAAAAGAGCTTCTGTGGCAGCTGCTCTTTTTTTGATCTACATATACAAAATTCACATTGATATATTGCACTTATTTAAGGTTAGGATAACTAAAATCCCACAATTCTCTGGAAAGGGTTATCCAAATCATTAAATTATCGTACTCCAGAAAATATAAATGAAGGTAAAGATTATCCACTCTGCTACATAGACCAAAAGGAAATGAAAAGGAGCATTGCCATTTAGTTCAATATGGTATTGGCCTGAACCATACCCTTTTAATCTCAAATCATGAAACATAAGAGGCATGCACAGCTCCCTGAATAGAGTTTTGTAAGCATTTCATGAGCTGACAAACTATGACAAGGTTAAGCAAATATTCAGATTAAAATCTATCAACATATGTGAAAAATATTGCACAATTTATTCTCCTGGATTGCTAATAAAAAATAATCATGTCAGTATTGTATTATAGAAAATAGCTCTCTGTACTTTAAATGGTCATGATGATCACAAGAAAGGGAAGTCGAAAAGTATGAAAAAGACAGGAGCAGAAGATTGGCAAAAGGCTGGTTCATGACCTTTCTGGTTACAAAGTCTCTTTTGGATGAAATACCTTTCAGGATTAATAGAACACATGAAAAATCAAAGGGTTTTGAGGAATGTGTTACAAAAAAAAAAAAAAACAAAAAACCAATAAAAACAAAATAAGGTATTTAGTGTAAAGCAGTAAACAAAAAGACAAATGTATTTTAAAATAAGAAGCCCCAATGTCTCTTTAGTGAGAAAATTTGTCTCTATGACACGTAAAATAAGAAGAATGCATGTTCTATTCTTGGTACATCATAAACATTTTCAGAAAAACAGTCTACAGAGAAACTTCCTTTAACATTCCTGTGCTTCTTTCATTTCAGCCTCCTATTAAATTTGAGTAATTGACTTGTGATACATTTGCTCCTAAAACGTTTAGTTTTAGTCTTTACGTGAATTTATTTTGAACTGCCTGTGTTTCTCATTAAATCCATCTACTGTTGAATTTCCAGGGCAATAAAAAAAAATAATTAATTTATCCACCTTTATCTAAAAGGTTTTTTTAAATCCCTTCTATGTTGCAATTATTTGAAAAATGACTTTGCATAAATTATATGAGAGTTATTTAATCTTTTCTGAACTCAGAGACATTTGAAACACAGGCACTGAAAACTGGCACGAATCTGTGTGTTGTATATAATTTGGCCACACTTATCAACCTGAACTATGAATTATTTATGTCTTGCACTAGTAGCAGCTGGGAATTCCATCCATTTACATTTGGAAGGAAGTATCCAGCTGGTACTAGTACTAGAAGAGCTTCAGAAAGAGTGGGAGTTGTAAAGTTTAGTAGATTATATTTAAATAATCAGATAGAAAAATAGAAGGTTATCCTGAATTGCACAGAGGTAGATATTGAGACAGGTTAAATTTTGGTATGTCTGACAGGGCCAACTCTGCATCAATTTTTCTAATTAATTGACAAGAGTAGACAATTTGATTAATATAGACTAATGGGATTTCTGAGAGTCTTTTAGTAAGGTCCATGATTACAGATTTGTAAAGGTGTTACGGAATAATGTAAATAAATAACAAGTTAATGCATAAGAAGTAGAGAGTAGAAGTGTATGGAAGTGTCCCCAGGATTTTGTTAGAGTAGGAAACCAGAAGCAATAGCAAGGGGACAAGACAATCATCAAGGTGGCTCTGATGCTGAGGAAACCTGAATGGGTTTTATCAAACCAAAGACCCAAGTCCAGGGCCCCAGCCCTGGGGAAGGGAGATCTTCTCCCTCACACATGGCTCAGAGCTTTTCCTGGGACAGTAGGGTGTGAGGATGTGTAGTGCCAGGAGTAGGTCTATGGTATGACACTTCTGGGTGCAGCAAGAAGGTCATGAGGTCTTCCTGAATTAATTTAAGATCCGTTCTAGTATGCCTTGGTTACAGAAACAATAGTCATAGTCATGGTGATGAAGAGGTCATCTCTGTCAAGGGATTTCAGTCTTTGCACAGCCCTCAGTGGTTCCCACCACAGGTTACCCTATGGTGTCCCATATCTGCACATCCTTCTTTGAAGATCCCCAATCCTCTTTTCAAGTTCACTTCAACAGCTCACTACCTTTATTGATATCTATCTATCCATCCTCCCTGTCTGTTCCTTCAAAGAGAAAACTATGGTCTAGGTCAGTCTCCCTCTGAACCCTCTGCTGTATCATAGCACTGCCCCTGGACAGACATTTCCTTCTCATTTCTAGATTCAGCCTCTCAAGGCACTCTGTGCCATTCTCCTTGTCTCCTGTTTTTTTCCCCACTCTTCAGAAAAATTCCATTATCTCTGAACCCACACTTCAAGTAGTTGCAGGTTGTGATCGTGATGTTCAGACCCTCTACTTCCCCTGCCTCAAGAAGCCCAGGTTCTTGACCCTTCTCAGGCAGAGTATGTACTTGAGGTTCTAAATATCATCTTGGGAGAGCTCCTCTGGACCCTGTCTACTCCTCCCCTCTTCTCTTCAACAGGAAGCCCTACTGAGGGACACACTAGTTTTGTTGTGGCCACATTAGGGCTCAGGGAAGGGAGCAACAATTGCCCTGGTGCGACTGGCCTGAATTCTTCCAATGCAGTGAGAATGGCTCACTTATCAACCTCCAAGGTTCTCACATAGACTTAAAGAACATCTAAATATCTTATTGGCTACTTCTTTTGGGTTCCCACAATCAAGAACCAGAAGACATTAAAATACGACGTTTGACTGATGAAGGGCAAGAAGAAGTGATTGAACTAAGAGTTTCTGCAGTGTCAAGGCGAGTGGAATTTAAAATCTGGTTAGAAACAAAAAAGTTTCAAATAGATTCAGTATTATCTTCAAAGCACTAACAAACCAGTATGTGAGAACAGTCAAGTCTTGCTGGAGTGATCAAGAGAGTAATGCAGTTTCTTTGAGTTTTGCAATTCCACATCCTTGTTGTTAAAACATAACATAGAACATAATTACGCATGAGAAAGAAATAAATCATCTGGAGATTAATTCTACTAGCCCCAGTATAGAAATCCGTTTTGCAGCTTGTGCTGGTTTGAGGTTAATTGGAATATTTTAATAGAGAAAATTATAGGCTGTGAAGAGGAAACAATGGTGATGTCTGCTTCACTCGTAGGTTTGCTGAGATGTTTAAGAATACGTACTCAAAACATAGATAGGTCAGTCTCTGGGGCACAGTATCTCAGTCTAGCAGCTTCTGGCTTTTTCTTCTCTCTGCTGAGTAATCTCACTAACCACTTTTCTTCAACCCCCCCTGGCCAATCCTCCTAATTCACCTTGTGCATAAAGCAAACCTTGGGGTAAGGTATAGGGGTGGGGAGAAGGTGGAAGGGTGGTTGGAAACCCCTCCTGGGGTCTCTGATTTCTGGGAGGGGAGTTGTGTTTCTGTATTACCTTTAACTTGTCTATTTCTGTAACTATTCCCGTCTATAGTGTATATCTCTGCTTGCACATTGTGCTGAGCTGTAAATAGAGCTTCAGTCCTTAACTTCCAGCCGACTGAGTTCTAGTCTGGGTCATTTTACAAAGTAGGGGGGGAGAGTAACTCAACAACCATCACATAGCTCAACATGAAATACATCAAACAGTATCTGATGATGTGAAAATGCAGTTGACTCTTATTGGAACTTACTCTGAGAACAGCCACAATGAAATGTCAATCTTATTTCCTCCTTTGTCTTACTGTATCACAAGAGGAAAAAAGAGTCATGAGTTAACAAGATGTGAAATAATGAGATATTCTATCAATTGAGATTGCAAAACTATGCTTTTCTTAGCTAGGGAAATATATAAGTAAATAAAGAAGAGCAGCCAGAAGCAATTATGTAAAACTCTGAACAGTATTCCCTAGAGAGAAAAATACGCACATTTTCCTGTCTAGTTAGATTATGTGTGTTCATTTCGAATCCAGGCTCTTTCCAATACAAACAGAAGAAATGTAATTTTGTTCAAACTAAATTCCTTTCTAACACATCATGTGCCAGGTGACAAAAGCAAAACAAGACCCCTAAGATATTAAATACCTCTTTAAGAATAATATAAACACAATTAATTTACATGGAGCAATGGAAATTTCCATGATTCACTGCACAACTGCATTCTGGTTTTGCAGAGAACAGGCTGTTTGTTTCTACTTTTGATCTTGTTTGCAGACAAAATATTTTGTGAAACTCTGCTGGTCGGAGGCTAATTGGGATATTTTAATGAGGAAAAATTAGGTTATAGGCTGTGAAAAGGGAACAATGGTGATGTCCACTCATAGGTTTGTTGAGATGTATAAAAACAAGGACATAAACATAGATAAGACAGTGTTTCTGCCAGAATCTGTGTTTCTCTTCTGCTTGGGCTTCCGCTGTATAACCCAACTAATCACTCTGCTTCTAACTCCCCTTGCCAATCCTCCAAACTCACCTTGCACATAAGGCAGACTCTGGGATAAGGTAGAGGGGTGGGAAGAAGGTGGAAGGGTGGTTGGGAGCCCCTCCTGGGGACTCTGATTTCTGGTGGGGTGTTGTTTTCTGTATTACTTTTAACTTGTACATTTCTGTATGTAGCTGTAAGTATTTGCAATATATTGCAAATATCTGCTTGTATATCTCCTAGGCTGCATCAAGAGCAGTGTGGACAGCAGGGCAAGGGAGGGGATTCTGCCCCTTTACTCTGCTCTTGTCAGACCCCACCTGGAGTACTGTGTGCAGTTCTGGAGCCCTCAGCACAGGAAGGACATGGAAGTGTTGGAGCGGGGAGAGGGGAGGACATGAAGATGATCAGAGGGCTGGAGCAGCTCTGCTGTGAGGACAGGCTGAGAGAGTTGGGGCTTTTCAGCCTGGAGAAGAGAAGGCTTCCAGGAGACCTGATAGTAGNTTCCAACCTTACCGTTCTACGATTCTATGATTCTATATTGTGCTAAGCTGTGAATATAAAGTTTCATTCCTGAACTTCCAGCCTGCTGAGTCTAGTCTGGGTGATTTCACTGGGGGGGCAGGGAACTCCCAAACCATCACAGAAACTCATGAATGACAAATAATGTATACAATACATTCTTTGTACGTGTCTTTACAAAGATTTATTTAGGCTTTACTTAAAAGAGCAAAGGTGTGAGTAGGTAATTCCATCATATGTATCTCTGCTGAGATGAAGTGGTATGCCCATTTTATTAATCTTATGTATCACAGTATCACAGTGTCACGAAGGTTGGAAGAGACCTCAAAGATCATCAAGTCCAACCCATTACCACAGACCTCAAGACTAGACCATGGCACCAAGTGCCACTTCCAAACCCACCTTGAACACCTCCAGGGACGGTGACTCCACCACCTCCCTGGGCAGCCCATTCCAGCAGTCAATGACTCTCTCAGTCAAGAACTTTCTCCTCACCTCAAGCCTAAACTTCCCCTGGTGCAGCTTGAGACTGTGTCCTCTTGTTCTGGTGCTGGTTGCCTGAGAGAAGAAAGCAACCTCCTCCTGGCTACAGCCACCCTTCAGATAGTTGCAGCCAGTAAGAAGGTCTCCCTGAGCCTCCTCTTCTCCAGGCTAAACAATCCCAGCTCCCTCAGCCTCTCCTCATAGAGCTTGTAATCAATAGGAGCACTGTCCTCAACCAGCAACAACTGGAACATACACTTACCCACTTTTCACCTACTTATTGTGCAGTGAATGATGGATTTATCCCTGCTTGATTCACGATAAGCCATATAATATACTTATTGACTGCTGCAGGGAAGGAATTGAACAAATGGAGAAATATGCAACTGAAGCATTAGAATTTTCTTCATATGCATAATTTATGATGTTAATGATTTGATAAAGAATAAAACACTCAGAAGATTCATCAACTGAGAAGGTGGAACTGAAAGAAACCTAAATGTAGTATCAGAAGGTGACACTGCAGAAAAAGGTAGCAGGACAAGGAATTAGAGCTTGATGTCAGGCATTTGTCATAAAACTAGAATTTTTCCACTGAAGCCCAAAAAAGGTAAAGACCTGGAATATTAAGTAACTGAAGGTGTGAATGTGAACTAGATCTCAGCACATTTAGGAGAATAGAGGACTTAGTTTATAGAATGAAAAGAGGAGAAGATCAAACACAATAAAACTAAAGAAGAATACTTCTCTGCCTGAACAGCAGAAGCAGAAAATAGCTACTGGAAAGGAAAGAAACTATCCAAATCCAAGAACAGTACTGACATAGAAAGAATGTCTGGGGCTCAAGCAGGTTTCAAAGCAAGAAAGTTGTGGAGCAGTCTGCCTGCGTGAGTAACAGAGGCAGGATAGCTCTCAAGCTCTGACAGGGAACAATTATGTGATTATTAAGATCTTAAGCTTATTAAGAGAACTATAGGGCATAGTTTTCTGCAGTATTAAAGGACAGAACCCTATGACCTAATCCAAGAGATTTCTGGATTCCATTGATGATAAGTTCCTGAAAAAGTAAATAAATAGCTGATGAGAAGAGACCCTCAGCTGGACCCGATGCTTAGAAACAATGTAGGACTAGCCCAGGAGTAAAGGTCAGGGTCACCATTAGCTGTGATGGCCCTGAAATAGTGGAATTCAGGATCCTGAGATGAGGAAACAAGGCAAAAAATTGCATGATCACAGACTTCAGTTAAGCACACTTTGGCCTCTTCAGGGATCACTTGGAAGAATCATATGGAATACAATTGCAGAGTAAAGTCACTTCTGGAAGCTTATTGGCTTGTAAGGATAAGCTCCTTCAAGACCAAGAACAATCCAACCCAATGATGAGGAAGTCAGACAAAAATGGCAGAAGATCTGCATGGCTGATCAAGTTGCTCCTGTCAAAACTTGAACTAAAAAGAAACATACAAGAAGAAACATACAAGTAATGTGATACAGGAGAAATACAAAGACATTGTGAAAACTTGTAGCATTGTGATGTTCAAAGCCTATCTGGAGTACAATTCAGTCAGGGAAGTGAAGAGCAACGGTCTCTGCAGGCATATCAGCAGCTAAAGTGAGGGCAGGGAAAATGTGGATGTGGTGCTAAATGGGACAGAAGAGTTTGCCACAAATGATATGAAAAAGACTGAAGTACTGTGATGGTATGGACAGATCTATTAAAAAAAAATACCATTTATTAGTTTTTATATTAATATATTTAATCTTGCCACATAACTTATTTTTAATCAGGTTCCTTGTAGAGTCATAGAAAACATTACACAGATGAGAACACAGAGGCAATCTAGAACATTTAAGAAATAACTATCAATAATATAGCAAACATTAAACTATTAGAACTGGAAAAAAGGCTCTTACTGACCTGAGAGTCACAGTGGACAAAACATTCAATATGAGCCAACAATGTGTTGTTAGCCAGCAAGTAAGGCAAACTTCAACCTGGGCTGCATTAGCATTATCAACAGGGCAACAAAAGTCTTTCCCCTCTACTCAGTAGTGGTATGACTGCATCTTAAGTGTTTCACCTCAGTCTGAGCTCCCCCCAGTGTAAGAAAGGTATAGATTTACTGCAGCAAGTTAAGCACAGGGCCAAAAAGATGATTAAGGGACTGGAGCACCTGTTACACAAGGTTGAGAGAGGGAACTCTTCCAACTGGAGAGGAGAAGGCTCAAAGGGTTATCAATGTTTATTAGCACTGGGTAGAAATGAGTAAAGAAGATGAAACCATAACCTTCTCAGTGGTGTCCACTGAGAGGCAAAGAGACAATGTGTACAAATTGAAAGATAGGAATTTCTTTTTAAATGTAAGAAAAAAGCATTTTAACTGTGTGTGTAATGAAAGACTGTAACAGGTTGCTGGAGAGATGATGAAGTCTCAGTCCTTGGAGATACTGAGAACCTGATCAGATACAATCCTGAGCAATATGTTCTAGCTGATCCTGTTTTCAGAGAAGTCCCTTGCAATTTTAACTATTCTATACCTGATATAAAAAAATCTTTATTGGAAAGGGTGATGCTTTATTCAGATGAACATTTCCAACAACAGTTTTCTGTGTCTAAGTATGTAACATTTACATCTTGGCTTTAGGAAGGGTACATAAAAAATATTGAGTACTGTGTGCAGTTCTGGAGCCCCCAGCACAGGAAGGACATGAAACTGTTGAAGTGGGTCCAGAGGAGGGCCACAACGATGCTCCTACAGGAAGGCTGGGGAGGGATTATTTACAAGGTCTTGCAATGACAGGACAAGGGGCAATGGGTTTAAACTGGCAGAGGGGAGATTTAGACTGGATGTCAGGAGGAAGTTTTTTACAGTGAGGGTGGTGAGACACTGGCACAGGTTGCCCAGGGAGGTTGTGGTTGCTCCCTCTCTGGAGGTGTTCAAGGTCAGGTTGGAGGAGGCCTTGAGTGAGCTGTGCTAGTGGGAGGTGTCCTTGCCTATGGCAGGGGGTTGGAACTAGATGATCCTTGAGGACCCTTCCAACCTTACCGTTCTATGATTCTATGATTCTATTTCATCCAATAATGAGTTCCGTCATATACAACAACTGTACTTTCAAAGGACACTCATTTAGATGTTTCTCTGCATACCTAGGAGTATTAAGTGACTTCTCAGACATTTTTTTTAATTCAGTTGGGTTTTGTGCTCTCAGAAGAGTGGTGAACACATGTAACTGATTCATTTTAATAGGAGCTGTTTGACACAGATCTAAGCAGATATTTTTGACATATTCCTCAGTACCGTTCCTGCAAGACACGAAGTCCCTGGGGTAAATAAAGGGCACTTCAGAGAAGATGAAATTCACTTTACATAACTAATCGTTTGGAAATAGTATTTTCCTATAAAAATCAAAGAGAGTCATGCATTTCTGATAACCCAGGACATTTCTTTTGTCTCTGTGGAGCAAATTGAGCTACATAATTTGACAAGACATCATACGGGTCTAAGGCACTTCCACATTTTAGTGGAGAAATATAGCTACTGTTCAAATGCTACAGCAAAAACAGACAGGAAAGCATATAATAGAACGTGTATGGAAGAAATTCATGCTTAATTTTCTTTGTATATTCTAGCTGACTCTTTCTTTTTCTTTTTTTTTTCTTTTCTTTTTTTTTTTTTTTAGTTGGTGTGGGTTTTTAGTTTATGGTTGGGGGGTTTTTTTGCAGGTGTTTTTTTTTTGTTTGAGTTGGGTTAGGGTTTTTTATTTTAAACTATTTAAAAACTAAAAGAAGATTTTTCTTTAAAACTATGAGAGCAGATACTCATTACAATAAAAAAAAAATCTTTCAGTTAGAATGAAACTGCAAAATCCTAAGGGATCATACAATTAACTATTTTACTTATAGAAACAAATAGCTTTTTCCTAGTTCTAGCCAAGTTAAGTGTAAGAAGTCTCAACTGTATTATGAAAAAAGTCTTGTCTGTTTTGCAGCAATTATGACTAGTCTGTTTTGATAATTTTTTAATGTGACAGTGCATTCCCTCAAAGAATCATTTGCCTTGAAGAATTACTGATCATTAGCACTGTAATTAAATATTTCATTAACACATAAATTCCAGTGACACCTATAAACAGACATTGCTTACCATTGTGTAGCGTATGAAGTATTTTTCATGCCTCATTAAAAATATAGGGCTTGGTTTTTTGCTGGTAAGATACATTACCTTACATATATTTTTAAGTCATACTGTGAGACTGTGATATATACAGCAGGTTACCCATGGATGTTTTTTAAATGTCATATCAAATACTAAGCAGCAATAAAAAATATTTGGACAACAAAGATGCACAGTCATACTAATGCTTACAATCCTGTCCACGAATGACACATGATAAAATAGAGCCAACACCAATACAGTGATCAATACTTTTTAGAAACCTCTTCCTTACTTCTTTGGTTTTGTTGTGGAAGGCCAAAATAGGCCTAAACATGTCTTGGCTTGTCCCTCCCTCTGTTGTTGGGGGAAGCAAGGGCAGGGAGGCAAACAAAGGCTTGGTGCCATATTAAGTCTTCTTCTCTCTCCAGTAAACAGGGTACCTGCATATGTTTATACACTTGTTTGTGTTCTGCCCTAAAAGGGTAAAAGCAAGCCCTAGCTCACCTAATATGGTCAAATTTGGCAAACTGCCATTCTGATTGGATAAGCTCTGTGGCCAAAGAGCCATAAGTCTCAGACCGAATTGATAAAAGGAGATGAGCAGGCAAACATCATGTGCTCTGCCTCATTGTTCTCTGCCATTGCGTATGCTCTCTGCTCTTGTATCCTGTCATGCTCTGCCATGCTTTTACCTTACTTGCTTTGCAGCATTATGTCTGCTAAGTTCCAAGCCAGCTTTGCTGCATAATAACAAGCCCTGATGCTTTAGGCTTGTATACCTGGAATTACTTTAGTTTACCAGGAATAAGCAGTAAGTGCTTTCACCCTGTAAACAAGTCAAGAAAATATTTTTTTATTAATAAACAGTATTTAATAATGTTACTATAATTCATAACCACAATTCCATAACATGGGTTTAGTTGAATCTGCTGCTATTCATATCATGCTCACGTCATGCCAGCTTCAAAATGAAAGTGCTTTCTGGAGCAAAGTGTTATGGGGCTTGAAGTTCAGATTGCAACATGAGAGACTTCTCATTCTGGCTGCTGTTTTCATTCTCCAGGTTTGGAGATGCTGGTCTCTTCCAGTGGGATATCAGTGGGACAGGGAGGAGTGGGAGTTTGTTAGCTTACTGGCTTCTGCTGCTGCTTTCCACATTTTGCTGCACTTTTTCTGCAAATAGGCTAAGGTAATTTTGCATTCTTATCTCATTTTTCTCACTAAAGCTCTTTATCTCAACTCTTCATCTCAACTTGAAGGCTTTTGGTGCTACTTTTGCTACTTTCCCTTGCTTCTGTGTTAACCCATTACAACTGCAAAGATCTGTTATTGGGTTGTATAGGTGCCTGTAACTGGTGGAAGAGCAGGGATGAGCAAAGAAGCCTGAGCTTCCTCTTCTGAAAAGACAATCAGCTCAGAGACCCTCTAGATGAGTTGATAGCAGAGCAGTAGCTGTGTTAAGACTAAAAAAACCCATGTTTCTCTTTCTGATGAACTATTGCTTAGAAGTAAATCCTGTAAATATTAGTTTTCAAGACTATGGCACTGTAAACCATATCAAATATATGCATATAATTAGTAATATTGTAGTGAATATTAGCTAGTAAATAAGCAGTTTCTTTGGCTGCCCTGTAAAGAGTAAACCTAAATATTTTTCTACATGTGATCCAAGCATTTTTTCCCCAGCTTTCATAAATTTCTACTTATCCGTTCTATGAATGGAGGTCTCACAATCATAGTACATTTGAAACATCATAGGTAAAAGTTCCACTTTAAATTGAAGTTATATTCTAGTACTAGAATAAGTGCACTTAAATGCAGTAAAAGCAATCTGTAAATGGTTTAAAACAGCTACCAGAAAATAAGCAAAATCCAGTTACCTCATGTATGACAAACAGAGAGACTGTAGGGTCATCTTGTTGATAAAGAATTCACTGTGGTTTGTGACTCTCCTTCAAAAGACACATCTCCAGCAGCAGTGATTTCTACAAAGCACTGGTGTCATGTTTAGTATATTATTCTGCATCTGTTATGCCAGTCATACATAAAGTCAAACAAGTATTTGCTTGATTCAAAACAACATATATTGAAAGATACATAAGCTTCATCCTCACAGAGTCTTATACTGATAGAAACAGAGAATGAGAAGTGTTACACCCTCTTGTGGGGTGTATTTCTGCAAATTTTGATCTCAGTCATTGTACACAAAGGCCACAAGATGGTAGCATTGCCTTGAAAGTAATATGTTGGCTCGGTTTTAATAAGAGGTTAGCTGTCTTCAGCTATCCTATTTTTATCCTAAGCCTCATCCATCCTGGCCTTGAACACCTCTAGAGAGGGAGCAGCCACAACCTCTCTGGGCAACCTGTTCCAGTGTCTCACCACCCTCACTGGAAAGGACTTCCTCCTAACATCTAGTCTAAATCTCCCCTCTGCCAGTTTAAACCCATGATGTGCTGATACACTTCCACTCAAAATATACTGAGCATCAGAGAATTCAGGACAGGCTTACACAGACTTGATACAATGAATACAGGATTCTAATATATTTTCCATGACTCCATACTTCATTCTTGCAGTTGTTAGCTTAAACTAGATTGAGGCACTAATATATTCTTCACATAATTTGATCACTAAGTAAATCAGTTTCATACATGGAAAATGGGATTTAAAGTATATTATTTGAATTAAATATTTAGAGTCAAATTTTAATTCCAACAATTCTTACATCTGCATCCTAAATTAGCCCCCTAAAGGCAGATGTGCAGTCCAATGTGTTTTAAACAAAGAAAACATATTACAATGTGTTTTAAACAAAGAAAACATTTTGTGTACTAGAAACGTCTGTGGCAGCAAATAGTGTGGCACAATAGTAGTCAAGTTGGAGATCAAAGCATTTAATGATGAGACTTCAGTATGTTAACTATATAAGACTAGCAAGGGCAGGTACAAGATGATCTATGATAAGGTATGTCAGCAGAAAATAGATGACCAATGGATGTCATCCATCTGGACTTCTGAAAGTCCTTTGACATTGTCACTCACAACATCCTGCTTCCCAAGTTGGAGAGACACAGATTTGATAGGTGGACTGTTCAGCGGATAAGGAACTGGCTGCATGGTTGCATCCTGAGGTGTGCTACAAGGGGCAAAAGCAAGTCCAGCCTGTTTTGCCACTACTTCCCCTTCCCCGTTACAGGATCCACGGTGTGGCAAAGGAGCAGACAACGGGCTGACACCGATAAGTCTAGCTGGGGGGAAAGAATCAAGCCCGGTGCCTCGCCTGGCTCACATAACCTAAGTCTACTACCCATTTGAGAATGTGTGCAGCTTACATGCTGCACAACACTTTGAATTGATTGGCTTAACTCCTGATGCTTTTCTGGCAGTGGACAGTTTTGCTTGCAAAAAGGTAATTAATAAGGGATGATTTGAAAGCTCATGGCTCTTTAGTGGGTTCCTGTACTGTCTTCAGCAGCAATAGCCCTTTGTTCCTGGCAGCCATGTGCTTCAGCAGCACAGGTTTTTTACAGCGGCACAGCTCTCTCACACTTCCTCTATTTTTGATTGCTGTTTATCATTGTATTTTCCCCCCAGAATTACAAATTGTGACTTTTCAAGTGTCTTTATGCATGGAAAATTCCTCTGGATAAAAGCACAGTAGTGTCTTTGTGAGTATTTTGGACTGATTTTCTATAAAGTCTTAAATCAGGTTTAGTGATTCTCTATCAGTGAGTACAAGGGGTCCACCTAGTGACCAAACCTGGCATTGCGTCTTTTAGTAAACGAGATTTTTCTGCTTGTTCTCTCTAATTTCCAAGTTCTGATTTTTCCTAGATTGTTTCTTACTGTGTTATAAATACCCTTGTGTAAATATGAAATATGTACCATCGACTGGGCACACATACCTACTTAATAAGCTCCAGATATTTTTTTTTATATTTAATAAATAGTAATATTTTATTAATATCTCCTGTCTATTAGTTTTCATAACTCATAACAAGAGGGTAGTAGTCAATGGCTTGAAGCACAGATGGGTATTGGTGACAAGTGGTGCTCCTCAGCAGTCCATACTGGGACCAACACTTCAACATCAATGACACAGATAATGGAATTGAATGCACTGTCAGTAAGTTTGCAGATGACACCAAGAGGAGTGGTGCTGTTAATATGCTAGAGGGATGGACTGTCACCCAGAGGGACCTGGAAAAGCTGGAGAAGTGGGACCAGATGAACCTCGTGAGGTTCAACAAGTGCAGGATCCTGAACTTGAGATTGAACAATCCTCGTTATGAACACAGTCTGAGGGTTGAGGTGATAGAAAACAGCCCTGCAGAAAAGGATTTGTGAGTTCTGGTGGATGAGAAGCTGGGCATAAGTCGACATGGTGTGCTTACGGCCTGGAAGGCAAATCTCCTCCTAGGCTAAATTGAAAAAAGTGTGACCAGCAGCTTGAGAGAGGTCATTCTGCTAGTTTGCTCTGCTCTGATAAGACCTCATCTGCATGACTGTGTCCAGCTGTGGTGCCCTCAACACAAGAAGGACATAGACCTGATGAGTGAGTCCAGAGAAGGGCCATGAAAATGATCGCGGGGTGGAACACCTCTCCTATGAGGACAGGCTGAGGGAGTTGGGGTTGTTCTGTCTGGAGAAGAGAAGAGGGAAACCTAGTAGTGACCTTCTGGTACCTGAAGGAGGCCTAAAAGAAGGTTGGAAAGGGATTTTTGACAAAGGCTTGTAGGGATAGGATGATGGGCAACGGTTTTAAATGTTGTATGATGTATGTTCTTTGATGTTAATTGCTGTGGAAAGGTTAAAATTACCCCCAAAATAAAATCACCAGAGTGGCTCAGAAGGTTTGGCAGCAAAATGAAGCTCTATTTACAGCAAACTAAAATCTAACCCAAAATATAATACATATGTACAAAATGTATTTACATATATTTACAATTATTTACAATTCAGAATTAACACCCCAAAAAAAAAAAATCTCCTTTGAATTATTCCCCCACCCTCCTGGACAAGGGAATAAGGGAAAAGCTCTCCTGTCAGAGAGAAATAAAACCCTATGCTGTTATCTACTTAGCCATAAACGAGAAGTCTCAGCCAAGGCCAGCAAAAGCCAAGCACAGGGATTAATCAGCAGCCAGACTGAAGAACAGAAAAAAGCAGGGATGAACAGTTTGTGTAGCATATCTTATACTGATTAACAATCCAATTGAATGATACAGACTTATCTATTATTTTTTCTTTTTTATCTAATACCTTATGTGTTTACTTTTTACTATTTTTTTTTTTTCCTATTCAACATCTTTGGAATTTTCCTGTTTCTTCTTTATAATTCAAAACCAGAGTAGAGGGTTAGTTTTAAACCACTACAACTGCTGCTGGGTAGATGGTATAGAATAAAGGGTGGAGAATGTCATGAGTTGAGTTGCATCTGCTGCTCATATTCATTAACATGCTACCATCATGCCACCTTCAAAATTAAAGTGCTGGCTGGAGCCAGGTAGCATGGGGCTTGAAGTCCACATTGCAACATGAGAGGCTTCCTGTTTGCAGTTACTGCTTCTGGTTTCCAGGTTTTGGGTGTTGGCCTTTTCTGCTGGGCTTGAGAAGTGGGGGGATTGTTTTACTGCTGTCTTCTGCTGCTGTTTTTGCTTTTGCTGTGTTATTTTCTGTGAAATAGGCTAAGGTAATTGTATGTTGTATTATCTTAGTAAACTCCTTATCTCAACCACAGGACTTTTTTGTCTGTTAATTGTCCCCCCAATTTTGATTGCTAATTAGAGCAAACTGCAAACCCAAGACACTTAGGTAGTATCAACCAATGTACAACTGTTGTAACATACAAACAAAATGCTGTAGCTGACAAGAAATGAACCATTGCTGGAAAATACATTTAATATTCCATGGGTGTGACTATTGAGACTACACATGAGCAAAAGCATTCACATGCATTTTTTCAAACTGCATCGTGTCCACAGCATTGTTAAATCAGCTTAAACTTCTGGTTTAGCCATATTTCAGAAGTGGTGACCTGTATGATACTACTTGAAAGGAATTTCAGTGCATTAAAGACAAAAATCTTTGTTAAATCAGCATTGTTAAATCTGCTTAAACTTCTGGTTTAGCCATATTTCAGAAGTGGTGACCTGTATGATACTACTTGAAAGGAATTTCAGTGCATTAAAGACAAAAATCTTGAATACAGCAGATGTAATTAGATATTTTGTGCTTTTCCCAGCTCAACAGGAAATTAAAAGTGATTAGAATCACTCCATTTCCTGCATCCCAGGAAATGGGTAGGTTCAGATGTTATATAGTCCAGAGATGCTGGGGAAGCCAAGTAGGCTCAGATATTATATAGCTCCAGAGATGCTGGGGAAGTCAAGCAGATATGCAAAGAGCATCTGACAAATGTTTGATTAAAGAAAAAAAAAAAACCTTCATGTTTGAAGAAATTTAGAATATGCACAGACTGGAGACTCCAGAACAATAATATATGATACACTGAATAAAAGCTGATATAGGAAATTATGTATCAAATATAAGTTAATTTTTGTTTCCAGGGATTGTGCCTCTACTACACCTCCGGGAAGCTTGTGTCAGTGTTTCACCACTCTTGTTACAAAACATTCCTTCCTTACAAGTAACCTAAATCTACTCTCCCTTTAATGCAAAATCATTACCCCTCCCCATGTCCTGTCACAACAGGTCCTGGTAAAGTGATTGTCCCCATCTTTCTAATAACCCCTCTTTAAATACTGAAAAGTCATAATAAGGTCTCCCCAGAGTCTTCTCTTCCCCAGACTGAACAACCCAAACTGTGTCAGTGTTTCTTCATTCATCTGATCATTTCTATGACTGTCCCCTGGAACTGCTTCAATAGGTCCATGTATTTCTCATGCTGAAGACCCAAATTGGACTCAGTACTTCAGGTCGGGTCTCAGCAGAGCAGTCTCACAGGGGAGAATTAATTCCCTTGACCTGCTTAGGCTATGCTTTGTTCAATGCAGCTCAGGATTTGTTTGTGCTTCTGGGACACACTGCCAGCTCATATCTCTGTTTTCATCCATTAGTAGCTCCAAGATTTCTCTACTGAGCTGCTCCAAATCCCTTCATCCCCCAACTGGTAGCAATACCAGGGCTTGCTCTGACCCCATGAAGTTCACACAGGTCAAATTCTGAAACTTGTTCTATTCTTCAAGCGTGTCAACTGCAGCACTTAGCTTGGTTTGATCTGCAGACTTAGACGAAAAAATGTTCAGTCCACTATGTCATTGATTAAGGTACTAAACAGCACTGGTTCCAGTAATGTTGTATGAGGAAAAATGTTGCCTGTTGGAATACATACAATTCCTGACTGAATGAATTAAGAATAGGCTATCCTACTACAAGACTACTTACTACAAATGTATTAGCTTTGGTGTGTCAGGATGGAAATGTTGTCGATTCCAAACAGTCTTCTCTTATAGAAGAAATCCATTATGTCATATGCACTGCCTGTATGTATCATAGAATCATAGAATGGTAAGGTTGGAAGGGACCTCAAGGATCATCTAGTTCCAATCCCCTGCCATAGGCAGGAACACCTCCCACTAGTACAGGTCACTCAAGGCCTCGTCCAACCTGGCCTTGAACACCTCCAGGGAGGGAGCAGCCACAACCTCCCTGAGCAATGTGTTCCAATGCCTCACCACCCTCACTGTAAAGAACTTCCTCCTAACATCCAGTCTAAATCTTACCTCTGCCAGTTCAAACCCATTGCCCCTTGTCCTTGTAAATAGTCCTTCCCCAACCTTCCTGTAGGCTCCCTTCAGATACTGGAAGGCTACTATCAGGTCTCCTGGAAGCCTTCTCTTCTCCAGGCTGAAAAGCCCCAACTCTCTCAGTCTGTCCTCATAGCAGAGCTGCTCCAGCCCTCTGATCATCTTCATGTCCTCCCCTGTACCCGCTCCAACACTTCCATGTCCTTCCTGTGCTGAGGGCTCCAGAACTGCACACAGTACTCCAGGTGGGGTCTGACAAGAGCAGAGTAAAGGGGCAGAATCCCCTCCCTTGCCCTGCTGTCCACACTGCTCTTGATGCAGCCCAGGACTAGGTTACTCTCTGGACTGCATGAGCACACTGATGTAATTCTCTGCTAGGGAGCCGCAATATCTCCCTTAGAGCCAGCAGGTGGAGAAAAGCTTCCATTAAAAAAACCCAAAAAACAGGAAAAAAAAAACCACAAAACAAAACAAGATCAAAAAAAAAAAAGTAAGAAAAGACAAGTTTAGCAATTATTGAGGGAAAGCAGTTGCACTTTCCAAATCTATTCCTTCCTTACAAACAAAAAAAAAAAACTTTACCCATTTTAGTTTCCTAGGAAACCCTAATAAAAAAAAAATAATAAAAAAAAAAGAGATGCTAGAAACTAGAGAAAGACATTATTTCAAGTTCATATTCCATAAAATAAGTTAAGAAATACCAACTTTGATAGGATTCAGAAAGTTAGGGGGTTTTAGCTACTCTTTTCTACACAGTAGCTTGGATATGACACTCCCATTTCCACACAAAGGTGTAATGATTTTGTAAGATAACAGACTATTTAACTTTTTTTTTTTTTTAAAATTCATATCCTGTTCTTTCCTGTTTATTATAGTTGGCACATGGTGTTTTTATTGCTCTCTTGTACTAAATACAAGCATGGGGACTGATACTAGGGAAACACAAGCATTCACACAATCACTGCTGAGGAAACCTGTTCAGAAAACAGCCTGCAACTCACACATATTGGCATTGCTGGAGCACAGAAACTCAATTTGATTAAAAATGCTGAGACAGCCAATGGAAACTCCCTTCCCACATTTCTTTATCTAATGTATTTGCAGGAGAAAAGCTACTGTGTACTGGAATAGAACTGCATCTAACATGTATACAAAGATGTAAATCAATACCAGTCGTATTCCATTCCACAAAATTAAATTTCTTGCCCTTTATAACCATGCTATTCACTAATATCCACCTGTATCAAAAGCATGAGGGGACAGATTCTGAAATTACTCTGGATGAAGACAGGCTATAAACCAAGTCAAAATCAGAACTGTATGTTGGTTTTATTTGCAAATTTCTAAGCATTTTTTTTTTTTTGGTCATTTTCTGAGCATGAATGCAACTGAAAAATAGAAAGAAAATATCCATGTCCTTCAGCAAAGGAGATCTGTGTATTTCAACACAGCATTCCATGTAAAACTGGACTTGGCCAACAAAGTGGATTAATATGTTGATAAAGCTAGTGATTATATAAAAGACCTCTAGATAACCATCAATCTTAAGGGTTCCAACATTAACTACAATTACAATTTACACAGACATTCCAACTAATTTCTACTGTGATTTTGTCAATCAGCTCTTATATTTGGAAAATAAAAATTCTAATATTATATTGTGGCTGCTCCCTCCCTGGAGGTGTTCAAGGCCAAGCTGGACGAGGCCTTGAGTAACCTGTACTAGTGGGAGGTGTCCCTGCCTATGGCAGGGGGTTGGAACTAGATGATCCTTGAGGTCCCTTCCAACCTCACCATTTTATGATTCTATGGTTCTTTGATTCTACAATTCTATATTATACCTTTATCACAAAAACAGACAAATGGACATTTAAATTAAAACAATGAGAATTTAAAAATAGTAGGGCTTAACAATGAAAACTATTATTTAAATAACATCTTTTAACTAGAGATTATTATTTTTTTTAAATCAAAACTCCTTAATGATAGGCACAGGTACCAATACCCAGCTATAGCTGTATCATCTTCAGGCTTTCATCTGGACACCAACTTCCTCCCTTAAATTTTAGTGCATATTTATTACAACTGATTCTTGTGTACTGGTAAATTTATCTATATTTACAAATAAAGCATATGGCTTAAGCACTCAGTTTCTGAAGATACTGCTCCTACAAGATGAACAGTTTTAGCTGTGTTTATCCACAGTTAAAAGATGTTGCACAATCAGTACTCATAGTTAGTGTTTTAGTCCTCCAAGTACTCAAAAAACAACTATGAAATACCAAAAATACTTAGAAATGTACACAATGCAATTGCTTTTAGAAAAAACAAGCATCCAGATTTCTAGGGAGTACAAGAAAACTCAACTGATGCTGCTTTCAAGCCTCACAAAACAGGTTTTCATTTCACAGATCAAAATTCTCATTATTTTTGCATTTTATTTGTGGGAAATGAAAGGCACCTTGCAGACTTTTGCTACAAAGCTTCAGATCAGCTAAGATCATTCAGAGATCAAACTGCCTGGGGTAATTTGCCTTCCATGTTATTTCACCAATTCGAAGAGTTTCTGGCATGCTTATAACTACAGAAATCAGTAAACCTTCTACTGTGTGCTCTTTGTCAGTGTCTGTAGCAAGTGGTGCTGAACGAAGGCTGTATTTGGTATATCTGCAACACTGCAATAACTTAGAGGACCACCCATTTCAGAATTTAGAAGTCCAGACGAAACTTTGAAGCTTTTTGTATAGTTGCAGGCTGAAATAAGCATAATTAGACCTGTCCATTGAACAAACTTGCCAAGGTGACTGTAATCTAGAAGCCAAATGTATCCAGGAGCTACATCTGAATTCATGAGCCCTGTCACGGCCATGGACTATACAGCTTACTCTAGCTGTCAGCCAGGTCTGTAGGTTTCCTCAGATGTACCCCCATGTAGACATGGCTCCAGATGATGAGTTAAAGGCATTGATCACACAATGGATAGCTAGTTTCTAGGTAAAATTTTCTGAGCAGTACTGAGATTTAATTGGTTTATGTATTTCAGTTTTTTGGGTTTGTTTTTTTTTTTCTAAATATAGAGAAAATAAACCTTAGTTTCTTTCTAGTTTCCATAGCAACTGTAAGGTGTCTTGGCACTTATCTGAAACCAAACAGAAATGCAGCATTTTCTATGTATAAAACTAATGTTTGAAAACATATGAAAAGGTTTTGGTTTTTTTCATTTTACCTGTTTTACATGTGACCATTCAGTGGAAATAAATGAGCAAGTATTTCATGGAATGTTGTTAGAATCATACAAACATGGAATAATTTGTTGGCAAATACTTTGAGATGTGATAATACGAGGAGTAATGGATGTAAGTTGCAGCACAGGAGGTTCCTCCTCAACACAAGGGGGAACTTCTTTACTGTAAGGGTCACAGAGCATTGGAACAGGCTCCCCAGAGACGTTGTGGAGTCTCCTTCTCTGGAGACATTCAAAGCCTGTCTGGATGTGTTCCTCTGTGACCTGAGCTAGATTGTATGGCCCTACTCTGGCAAGGGAGTTGGACTCAATGATGTCTTTGGGTCCCTTCCAACCCCTGACATCCTGTGATCCTGTGATCATCAAGTGCAACCATGAACCTAAACTGCCAAGTCCACCATTGAATCATGTCATTAACCGTTATGTATACAAGCCTTTTAAATACCTCCAGGAACTGTTACTCTACCATTTCTCTGGACAGCCTGTTCCAGTGCTTTACAATCATTTCTGAGAAAACATTTTTCTTAATGTACAGTCTGTCTTTCCCTGGCACAATTTGAGGCCATTTCCTCTTGTCCTATCACTCATCACTTGGGAAAAGAGACTGACACCCACCTTGCTGCAAACTCCTTTCAGGTAGTTGTAGAAAGCAATGAAGTCTGCCCTCAACCTTCTCTTCTCCAGACTAACCAATCCCAGTTCCCTAAGATGCTCATCTTAAAACTTTTCTCTAGATCTTTCCACCAGCTTCATTGCCCTTCTCTGGACACACTCCAGCACCTCAAGGTCTTTCCACTAGTGAGGAGGCCAAAGCTCAACACAGCATTCGAGGTGTGGCCTCACCAGCGCCAAGTGCAGGTGGATGATCTCTTCTCTAGTTCTGAGATAGATAAAGTATCACAGTATCACAGTATCACAGTAACACAAAGGTTGGAAGAGACCTCAAAGATCATCAAGTCCAAACCAATACCACAGACCTCAAGACTAGACCATGGCACCAAGTGCCACGTCCNGGGTTGTTGTGGCCAAAGTGCAGCACCTGGCACTTGGATTTGTTGAATGCCATCCCCTTGGACTCTGCCCATCTGTCCAGGTGCTTGAGGTCCCGCTGCAGAGCCCTTCTGCCCTCCAACCCAGCAACATCAGCCCCCAGCTTGGTGTCATCTGCAAGTTGCTGGTGAGTGACTCAATGCCCTCGTCCAGATCATCACTGAAGATGTTACAGAGGATGGGGCCCAGCACTGATCCCTGGGGCACACCACTAGTGCCCGGCCGCCAGCTGGATGTGGCACCATTCACCACCACTCTCTGGGCTCAGCCCTCCAGCCAGTTCCTAACCCAGCGCAGAGTGTTGGCATCCAAGCCACAAGCTGACAGCTTAGCCAGCAGTTTACTGTGGGAAATTAATTAACATATAATGTTAATTAGTTTGTCTTCGGATGTATCTGTGTTCATGCTCTAATTTTTAGTATAATTGCACATTAAATGTAATCTTGTTTGTGTATTTTTTTTAATTGCCCCTATTTTGTTAATAAGTGAGCTAAATTCAGCTACACAGTGAATTACAACTTTGAATTTAATGACATTTAGATTCAAACCCATGGAATTTATTAAAAAAAAAAATCAGTTTGCATTAGATTCCATTTTTCCTCAGAGCAGAACAGAAGCTAATCAACAATAACAGTTCTCATAACTTCTAGATGGCATCTGGAAAGAATACAGAGACAAAATTCAAACTAGAGTTCTGCAAAACTGTACATCACTTATGTAAGTTAATAGAGTGGAATAAGAAATGATGCTTAATAGGCAAAGGCCTTTTTAGAAGAACTGGTTAATACTAGCTTCTCCCTCTGAAAACTACACAGAAAAGCATTCCTGTTAAGTTGTTGTACAGTGAGCCTGTGACATGCCATGGGACCTGAATCCAGAAAGGAGACTGTAAGAAGCCATGCTGCTCATTAATTTGCAAACAGTTCTGTTCCACAATTATTGAAGTTAGCCAGAGATTCCTTCTGGAGGAGGCTGTTACACTGAGAAATGTGGGGAGCAAAAATGAAAGAAAGGTGTGATCTGATGACTCCATGGAATTGTCTTTGAGAGGGTACAAAATTAATGTACTTCTATTCTTTTTGTGTTTCTCATTTAGATCAGAATGAGAGTGCTGGCTCTTGTGCTAAGTCTAAACACGAGATGAGCAAAACACATTTAACTAGATTTTAAAGTATTAATTGCATATCCCTTGTAAGTGAACTTAACGTCATTTGAGGCCTCAAAATGGAGAAAGATCTGGTACCAGATACTCTACTCACCATTCTTTCATATTCTTCCCTCAACTATGATTCAAGATCTACCCTACGCTTCCTTCAGCATTTGATGTACGTGGAGGGAAAGATGTAGTGGTACCATGCTTAGAGTATACATTGTGACACAAGGGCATGGACTTCCTTGGTACAAAAATATAAGGGTTTACAACACAGCTCCATTTGAGAGAAATGTGCAGGCATAGGTTTTATCTGTTCTTCTAAAGCTGCAAATGAATGAACATGAAGATATGCTGTCTCCCCAGGCAACAAGTAGCATTAGTGGAAAATTACTGAGACCAGTTGAGGAGAGTATATAAAGAAGAAATTGGTGACACCTCAGTTCAGTAGCCCATTATCGGCATCTGAAGGACACACTGCGTTGAAGAACAGAACACCTCAGGAAGCTGTGGATCCATGGTGGTGACTATTCTTGCTTCCTTGGTTTCCACCTTTTTTTTCCCCATTTTGTCTCAGCACTTTTTAATTTTTCACTTTCAAATTTTGATAATAAAACCACATGGCATTTGACCTCTTTTGTGTCTTCATCTTGCTCTTGAGATCATAGTGAAACCTGCTCCAACATTGGATTGGGACAACTACTCCCACCAAAAAACAAACAAATAAAAAATAAATAAATAAAAAACCCAACAAACCAGCCAAACAATAAAAAAACAGAACAAACGAACAAACATATAAAACAACCAAGAAACTGAAACCTTCAACCTCCAAAATATTTGCTTTCCTACGGTTTCAAGTGTTCAGTGAAATTGGACATATAGTTATTGGCCAAGAAAGGCTTTTTCTGTATATACATAAGCAAGATTTTGTCCTGAAGTAAGAGATTTAAACTGATGTGTTATGTGGTTAAAAATTAGGAAGACATTAATACATGCTGTTGTATTTCCTGTGCATAAATTTGAACTCTGAAAAAAAAAAATTACATAATTTTAACAGTCTAGATTTCCTCTGGAAGATACTGATCCAAGAAGGGTTGGAAATACATCTTTCTGAAACAATTTTTGTTAAACAAAGTGGAGAATGTCAGAATTAAATGTCTTGATGGGCTAAGTCATTTGTATTTCTAACTTAGGTACCACGGGACAGATTTTATTAGTGAGAGCATCACATGTATTTTAAAACTTGTCTGAAACTGGTTTAGAAATAACTGTTCTGTCAACTTGATTCAATCAATTTACTTTTTTTTCAATTCTCTTATGCTCTGTAGTATTTCTCTCCAAGGAATGTTTCCAGTCTGCTGTCATGTCATATTAGGGAGTGGATATGGAGATCGTTTACATTAGTGAAATCGCTAAAGTTAATCATTATCCCAATTAAAAGTACAGTAAATATGAAATTACCTTTTACATAAATTATAAAATACTTTAAAGAGTTGTTACATGATACTTTTGCTGGTTTCAAAGCAAAATTTTAATTTAAGAGCAGCAACTTTTCATTGAGCAAAATTATCTTTTCAGTGTCAATGTGAACGTTGGAATGCTTAATTGAAACACTATTGAATGGCTCTGAGCATAAGCTGGATATTAGCTGCTGCATGATTTATGTAAACAGTTTTATACATACACAGAGGGGCAATAAAGGAGATACAGATTAAGAACAGTAAGAAGTTAATTTTTGTAAAAAACAAAATTAGTACAGTTCACATAGTAGCTGCTCTTTATCTTCATTAACTATTATTTTTAAATCAATCAATATTGTAGTACAACTTTTCCTACTAGTGGAGCAATTTTAGTTGTAAAACATTTATCAGATATAATTCTAACAGTAGAAATAGACTAGATCATTGTGATGGTTTGGGAGTTCCCTGCCCTCCCACATTTTGTAAAATGGCCCAGAGTAGAACTCAGCAGGCTGGAAGTTAAGGACTGAAGCTCTATTTACAGCTCAGCACAATGTACAAGCAGAGATATACACTATAGACAGGAATAGTTACAGAAATAGACAAGTTAAAGGNGTAAATTAGGAGGATCAGCCAGGGGGGTTAGAAGAAAAGTGTTTAGTGAAGATTAACCAGCAAAGAGGAGCCAGAAGCTAGACCACCCGAGATGCTGTGCCCCCAGAGAGTGACAGGCTGAGACTGCCTTATCTATGTTTTGGTTATTTTTCCCAAACAATCTCAGCAAACCTATGAGTAAAATAGACATTACCATGTTTTCCTTTCACAGACTACAGTGTAGTGTTTTCTAGTAAAATATTCTAATTAGCCTCAAACCAGCAGAATCCAACCCTGTCTATTTCACTCAGAGCTTTGCTGAGAATGATCCATCTAATCTAAACAATATTTACAATAATGAATATTACAAGTTCAGTTCACACTTCATTCCGGCTATCTCAGATGTAGGTGATTCAAAAGCTCAGAAAACAGGAAACAGTTTGTCTCCTCACAGATGAGATGAGAACAGGGACTCCCAGGTGACATTGGGTTCGTGCTCACATACTGTAGATTCTCTCATAGATTTGTTGGATGCCAGGTAGTAAATACCTAAAACATAAAACTCCTAACAGCTTGTATTATACTCTGAATTTAAACTTTCTCAGCTAGGGTTAGGTTTCCCTTTGGAATACACTGGATTTCACCATTTACTTGCATTACCCAGTATGTATGACCAGGACCTTCAGCAGACACCACCCCTCGGACAGGTTTCCCTTCGCCCGAAGGAGAAAATACCCAAACAGATTTCCCTAACAGATTCTTTTCACGTACAAGAACTTTATCACCATCTACTGTTTGGACCAAGTCTGATTGTGCAGGTCCTGCTCTGTTCACTGAACCTCTACTATTTACCAATCAGGTTGCATATTAAACAATTATCACAGTATCACAGTATCACCAGGG
>VWZE01006863.1:42372-65482 GCA_013396675.1 Eubucco bourcierii | reverse complement strand
GCACAGAGGTGAGGCTGACTGGTCTGTAGTTTCCAGGGTCATCCTTTTTTCCCTTCTTGAAGATGTGTGTTATGTATGCCCATATCTTGACCTATATCAAAGTGAATCTGTCCAAGCCATGAGCTGCCAGCTTTGTCAGGAGCTTGTTGTGGCAGACAGTGTCAAAGGCTTTGCTGAAGTCCAGGTAGACTACATCCACAGCCTTCCCCTCATTCACCAGTAGGGTAAGCTGATAGTGAAAGGGGATCAGGTTGGTCAGGCAGGACCTGCCCCTCCTAAACCCATGCTGTCTGGGCCTGATCCCTTGACCACCCTGCAGGTGCTCTGTGATGGCACTCAGGATGACCTGTTCTATAACCTTGCCTGGCACTGAGGTCAGGCTGACAGGTCTGTGATTTCCTGGTTCCTCCTTCTGGCCCTTCTTGTGGATGGGCATCACACTGACAGCTTCCAGTCTTTGTAGAGCTCTCCAGTCAGCCAGGACTGTTGATAAATGATGGAGTGAGGCTTGCCCAGCTCATCTGCCAGCTCTCTCAGCATTCTAGGATGGATCTCATCTGGTCCCATGGACCTTTGAGGATCCAATTGGCTCAGCAGGCCCTTTACTGCTTCCTCCTGGATTACAGGGGGCTATACTGGTCCTTGGCTCCGTCTCAGTTCAGGAGGCCAGTTGTCCTGGAGAGAGCCTGTCCCACTGTTGAAGGTTGAGGCAAAGAAAGTAAGTACCTCTGCCTTTTCCTTATCTTTTGTTACTATATTCCCCTCTGCATCTAATGCAGAGTGGAGTGGAAGTTGTCCTTGCCCCTTCTTTTGCCATTAATATAGAAACTTTTTTTTATTCTCCTTAACAGCAGTGGCCAGTCTAAGTTCTAAATGGGCTTTTGCCTCTCATTTTTTTCCTACAAGACCTAACAGCATCCTTAAACTCTTCCTAGGATACCTCCCCTTTTTACCAAAGGTGATACACTCTCTTTTTCCCCCCCTTTATTCCTTCAGAAGCTCCCTGCCTATCCAGTCTGTCTGTCTCCCTCATCGGCTCACGTTCTGGCACATTGGGACAGTCTGTTCCTGTGCCTTCAAGAGTTCTTTCTTGAAGTAGGTCTCGCCTTCCTTTTGGAGCACAAAATCCTCCAGATCATTGCAAATTCTGCCATGCAGCAACTGAATCAGGGCTGAGTATTGCTCTCTCACACACACTTTTATTTCCTCTGGCTGTTCTTTTCACTCTGATCTGAAAAGATGTGTGGCCCCAGAAACACCCTCTAATAAACCTCCTAAGTCCCCTATGTCATGGTTTGGCTTTCTGAATTCCTTGCATTGGTTCCCCTGTGGGGTACTGGTCATCAGGTTGGTTTGTGTTGCCAGTCTAATGAATTCATCTTCAGAAAGGTGTCAAAGCTGCATGGGGTGTAAACAAGTAGGTTTTCCTTGGGCAGACTGAGATGTGATCAGCACATAGTACAAAGCCAGGCTCGTAATATGTTACAGGCATATTCCGCCACATAACACTATGCACATCTGCATAGATAAGTAAATGAAACAATGACCAACATTGACTACATAATGCAAGGAAATACCATAGGAGTGAAATGTCATGTTCTTTTGCTGAGGGAAGGCATCTTCGCGGTGCACTCTGCCTGGACAAGCAGCTGTGCTAGGAGAGCTATCGTAGTGCTTTCACCTGTGTCCTTGATCCAGGTGGAAATGTGATACAGCAAAGGGACAGAGCTAGTAATGAAAGAGATGAGCACTGGTGGACAGATAGATACCTGGAGATCTTTATTTTATTTGTTGTTTTTCTTTAATATTCCATATGTGTGGAGGACATTGGAATATGATTTAGGATGCCAAAGAGCAAAGAAAAAGCTTTTCTGAATTATTTTCTGACTCAGAAAGCACCTGCAGGGAGTCTTTGGTCTATAAATCGTACCTATGTCCTGCTCAGGTATACCATCTGATGGAAATCACAGAGATTGCTTTTTGAAAGAGTTGTGGCAAGGAAAACAAGAGAAAAACATGGAAGCCTTTCTGTCAGCAGATAAAAAGGTTGTCAAAATTTTGCGATGAACAGCAGGACAAGGATAACCAAGTGATCTTAACAGCAGATTGCTGGGACTTACTGGCTGAAACAAGCAGGAAGAAAGCTTGAAAAGTGTATACAAATCTATGAGGTCATTGTGAAAGAAAATTTGCATGCCTTTTGTTTGGAACAATCAGAAGATTGCTGTAGATGATGCGTGATGTAAGGATCTTGAGAATTCAAGTAAGAGAGCAAAGAGAGGATCCGGCTGTTGCCAAAAAGCTGTTGTATGTTCAAGCATCCCCAGCGCAGTGAAGTGACTCGTTTAAATCAGAAACAAAACAGCAGTGCAAGCCGAGCCTTTGCCTAGACCGTCACAGGCATGCTGATGGATTGCAGCTGGAAGGCATTGCCAGTGTGGCAATATCTGCGATCAGATGCTGTTTCATGGCTTAATTGCGTTGTTTTTATGGTTTTTGACAGGCTTGCTAACAGCTGTGTTTCAGAACTTTCTGAGGGAGCAAAGGACAAGGCAAGAGTTGTGACTGGTAGTTAATCCAAGCCTTCAGCTGGGAAAGGAGCTTTTGAAGATTCATCCCCTTGTGTTGGGAAACAGGAGCTCTCTGGCCCGGTCTGGTGACTGCGGCAGTCAGACTCTAAACTCGGTCCCCGAGGGAGAGACTCGCTTTGTGAAGTAAGGTGAGGTAGGAGGGACTGGAGAAGCTCCTGTTGTCAGGGCTGTCCGTTCAGCTGGAAGAAGGTGTGTGACTGTGTGGGTGAACTGCCTGCCTGTTCATTGCCGCCCAGCGCCGTGTTTTGCTACAAAATGCTTTTGTTTTCAGTAAATACTCGGCAGCTTTGCGAAGGTTGCCTGGAAACCCCATTCAGCCGCCTGAAAAGCTGAGTAGCACTGAGGCAGATTTAGCAGGGCCATCGAGCGCCCCTCCCTGCCTGGGCAGTGAAAGGGTTCGGGTAGCTGTCAGCAGCCAGGAAAGACCCGGAACTTTTGCTGCAGAACGATGACGGCTTTAGGCTTGAACAGACACACAACAGGAGGAAATGCCTTGACAATAGGTGTGCATGTCAGTCACCGAAGACATGAAACAGAGACCACCTCCTGCTTCTCCATCCCTCAGCAATTTTCGTAGAGCTGTTTTTGAAAAACCACAGAGGAGAGAGACAAGGAGGTTTGAAGACCAAGAAAGTTTTTTTTTTTTTTCTTTATGAAGACAGTGCTAGCTGGTCCCAGCAAATACTGTGCAGTTCTTCTATTGTGGATCTAACAGCTTACCAGAAATAATCTGTGTGTGGCTTGATAAAAATGAAGATACCAGTTACGCCCTGGAGGATCAAGTAGCTTTAATTGTGGCACCACTCTGGATGTTTTGATTCAGAGCTCTTACCTTTCTTACAGTGGGACAGGCTTTGCTGTTCAGCCTCAAGTGTGTTATGTGGGTGTCTGTCTGTTCTGGGGAGAAGCTGCCATTGCAAGTCTCCCAAAGGCCAAGTTAAACACTGACTCTCACAGGAGTGGAGCACTGTTGCTGCACTTCCCTATCTGCCAGATCAGGCTGGGAAGAGGTGCGTAGGGCAGGGGCCTGGATGATGGACAGATGTCCTCCTTGGGTCCAGCAGCAGTAGTGTGAGGAAGTGCTGCCTGGGATGTACTGCTGCTATTTACAAGACCTTACTCACACAAAAGGTTTTGATGGTTCTTCATCCATGCCGCATTTGATGACGTGGCCAGTACTGCCCAGAGGGGACCTGTCCGTTGGCATGTAGATGAGGGCAGCACGGATAAGCCTTCAGACAGCTGGAAGCTGGAAATGGCACTCTGGCAGAGTTGTACCATTTCATCTGGCATGGGAACTTGGGGTAAGGGCTTGTTGCCCTTTAGCCCGATCTTGCCTAGCTTTTAAAGCTACATGAACCAAAAGCTTGCAGCTAAGACCTCCAGCTCAAATTACAAGCAGCTCTTTCTGATTGATTGTGTATTGGAAGATACTGAAGTATTCCAGACCAAATCTGTTTGGCTTCTTATGAAAAATCTCCACTGTAGTTGCAGTTGAAGCCGATTTGCTAATCCCAGCACAATATGGTGGACTCAGCTGAAAAACCTGTGCAGGCTTTTGTGTGTGGGATCAGTCTGGGGATTTTTTTTACTTTCTTCATGGAATTGTAGGACAAAATCTTTTTCTCTACTTGGAAAGTCAATTGCTCATGTAACGTTTAGCTTTCACTAGACACTGCCTAAAAAATCCGAAAAAAGCCTGCCTTGACCTCCAACTCTTCCTGCTCCCTCCAAAAAGCTCTACCAAAATGCATGGTGACTTTTCCTGATTAGAGGAAGGGTTTTCTTCAGAAAACCTCAGCTAGATAGAAGAAAATTAACACTGACCTTCACAGTTCTGTTTTTCAAGACATACTGTTTGCAAAGACTGTCCACTTTAGTTGAGAAATTTGCTTTCTACTAAAAAGAAATGGAATGAAAAGTGGTGTTGAGTCTGAAGCTTTTCTGTATGATGCCACAAAGCTTCTTTTAGGTTCACTCAAAATCTCATATGAAGTAGATGTTAGAACTTCTGAATTCTTAAACTCCGAACCTTCATCTAAACCTCATCTGTACCCAGAGATAGCCTCCGTGTGCTAACTTCATTTGCAAAGTTATATCTCTGTGTTATATCTTTAGTGGTTTTTATCTAACTTTTCCTGGAGATGTAAGAAGGCTTAATAGGTCCTAAGAAGTGATTTGCTTTGCTGCTTTTTTTTTTTTTTTTTCAGAAGAATATTTTAAAAATAAACCCTAAAACCCATAATCAGACATTGAGATTCCAAAGAAGGTATCAGTAAACCAAATTTCTGGCTACTTTTTACATTTCTTGCAATTGATTGTCTAATCAAATCTCAATTCCCTAACTTCCTCTGCTTCATATTTTCTCAACAGTTTCTCTTGAAGTTTACTGCTTTGGTGCAGTTTTTCTTGTAAAGCTGCACTGTTGCTGAGCTAAAACAGCTGTGTCAGACATAAACCCTGCAAAGTCTAACGTGTCTGTGGTTACCCTTCCAAATTTTTAGAAGAGATACATCATTGAGAAACTAACTGGTAATTTTACTTATCCCAGTAAGTTTTTGGGTTTTTTTCAGTTTTCTCAATGGAATTTGGTTTAGTTATTAGTCAGTGTCTGACATTTTGTCTTGTTTATGTTAGTTACAGAGAAAGCAGCCAGTGTAGTTTCTGCACTGCTTTTGTCAAAAAAGAAAAGAAAATAAAAGGAAAAAAAAGTAGTATTACTGGTCTCAAATCCCTTCCCCTACACCACTAATATGATCATTGTTGACTGATGGTAAGTAAATAAATTTTAAGATAAATAAATAAAACCCTATATATATTTGGAAAATCTGGGTGAATGACTCAGAGTTCATGTATCACAAAATGTAGCTGAGACTGTACAGAGCTGCTAAATAAAGGAGCAAGATAAGAGAAATACAAACAGAAGGATTTTAAAGGTCTTACGCAGCAATGTATAGCTACATTGAGGAGAGAGAGATCTGAAACACAGGATCCAAACTCTTCCTGGGCTTACTGTTTTGCTTGGACATGGAAGAATGTAAAATGAACACATGCTTGGTCATGTACAGTTTGATCCAGCTGTCAACAAGAATACAATGAAGTTACACAGTAGGTAAACAGTCATTATAGGAATGGAATTAAAAAGTGCATTACTTGCCAGTCTGAGTAGTGAGTGAGTAGTAAGGGAAATACATCTCAGAGTCCCATTTTGGTCATTTTTTCTCCTGGCTGTAGGTTTTTGCCTTCACCAGAGAACTGCTAGCTGTTAGCAATGGAAGCAGTTTCTGGCTTTTGCTGTCTGTAAAGCTGCTTGTATGGTGTCTTCACCATAATGGCAAACCCTCATACCGTTCCCTTAAAATGGAAAGGAAGTACAGCTTTCCTGTATTTATGCAGCCCTTTATACTGTTTAGGGCTGCATCTACCCACTCTGAGCAAGTAATTGTCACAAATTTTTAGCTTGTGTTTCATCAGAAAGTTCCTAGCATTTTGTGACTTTCTTTTGCTTTACTGTGATTTTGAATAGTCTGCTCTTAACTTCTGAATGACTGCTATAAATGAAATACTGTAAGTGGCTGAAGGAGGAGGGTTCTGAGCGGAAAAAAAATCCTGTGGCATGCTGCAAATGGAGCTGCATGTTACATTTTCAGTGAGAGATTTCAGGCTAAAGCACTGGGCATTCATCAAAATTTCCATAGACTGATAAATATCCTTCTATTACTCCTGCAATTAAGTGTGGAAAGTTATCTACTTCTTTAATTGAAGAAACTCTCTCTTGGCATTGATTTGCTCTCACAATTGCTCTGTGTCAGTCCATGAGGTCTGCATTGTGAGATTTTCCTTCCTGCAGCAATTGCACATGTTGCTATGGCTGAAACACAGTTTAATATAAAGGACATGTAGTAAATGGCAGTATTCATGTGGAAGAATTTTAACATTAGCATTTTCTGTGCTTGACACTGCCAACTGCCAGGGTCCCTGATCCTGATTAGCAAAGCATTTAGACTTGCACATAAAGGCCTCTCTATCAGTGCACCCATTCATTTCACTGGAGCCAATCACACATTTAAACTTCCAGAAGATGCTAAAATCATTAGCAGATTGGGGATGAGACACTCTCTTTCTAGAGACTTAATGAATAAGTCGTATTAATCTTTTTTTTTTTTAAGGAAACAACAACCAAAAAAAGATTAAAAAGGGAGTTTGTGGTCTTTGCACTCATGTCAGTGGGGAATCAGCCTAAGAGCAAGTATACGACAAATGGAGAATGAGCAGTCAAGTTTATAGTGACACAGTCTTGCCAAATGGAAACTTTATGAGGTTTTCTTTCTTTTTTAAATCACTATTTTTGTAGAAGAACCTTAGTCTACTTATAATTAAGTCTTAAAGCCAGGCAGCCATTTAATTCTTTGTAGCTGGTAATTTGAGGTCTTGATATGAACATGCTTTCCTGTGGCAACACTAATTTATTTCTGAGAGGAAAAAAAAAAAAAGGAAAAAATAACATTATATGAAGGCTCTATTTACTATGGGGTTTCTAATAAAGTGCTGACAAAAATAAGGCTGAAATCTGCACTGGAATTGGTGGGTATGGATTCTGAATTGTAAGTTTCTTTGTAAGCAAAATGGTCTAAACTGAGGGGAGCCTGAAAACACAGCATCTTCATCTGGACTGGGTATTGACACTTCTGTACATTAAAAACAAATTATTGAGAGTCATTTGGCTTCTAATGCAGCGTTGGTCATTTCCCTGTGCATGTGAAAAAACATGCATACCTTGAGCTAGCTTGTGGCCACAGATGCTGTGCATGCTAACTCTTGTGAACTAGCTGGATACTAGCTGGTATGCAAGTGGATGGTTTGTGCACTTGAATTTTATGTAGTGTCAGATTAAGTATTTGGCAGGCACATTAGATAGCTATTTTAAAATATTTATTCCTGTGTTTGTTTTTCTTTTATATGCTGCTGCAGTAACAAGTTAGTCATACTTAACCAGCAATTTTATATATCCCTCCAAGAGACTAAAACTGGACACAGTATATTTAAAAAGAAATTAGAGGGAAAAAAAACCCCCAAAATTCCCTAAAAAGGGAAAGAAAATGCAGCTTTTCTATATTCACACACCCCTTCATACTACTTAGAGCTGCATCTGCCCCCTAAGTAAGTAGCACTCATTTATCTGTGCAGTGTCTGCAGGTGAGAGAGGGAGCAATTGCAGTGGGATGCCATAACAGGCACTGCCCAAGGAATCAATCAGGTATTGTCAGAGCTGCTGCCTGCTCCAGGCATCTTCCCAGGGATGTATAGGATAGGACCTTGTGAATCTTTTAGACCGGATTTGTACGTGTTCTTTGCCCAGAGGGGCCTGTCTGTGCTTATGATTTTTTTTCTCATCAGAGAGAATCATAGAACCATAGAATGGTAAGGGTTGGAAGACACCTCTAACCACCCTGCCAAAGGAGAATCACCTAGGAGAGATCACACAGAAATACATCCAATCAGGTTTTTAAAGTATCTGGAGAAGGAAACTGCACACGTTCTCTGTTTCAGAGCTACATCGTCTTTACAGTAAAGAAGTTTTTTCTCACATTGGAGTGGAACTTCCTGTGTTCTAGTTTCTGTCCATTGATCCTTCTCCTGTCACAGGGCACCACTGAAAAGAGAGAAGGACCTTCTTCTTGACACCTATTGTGCTGGTTTGAGGCTAATCGGAATATTTTAATGGAGAAAATTACACTATAGGCTGTGAAAGGAAAACATGGTGATGTCTGTTTTACTCATAGGCTTGCTGAGATTGTTTTGGGAAAAAAATAACCAAAACATAGATAAGGCATTCACAGTCTCTCTCTCTGGGAGACCAGCGTCTGGGGCGGTCTGGCTTCTAACTCCTCTTTTGCCAATTAATCCTCCCTAACCACTTTTCTTCTAACCCCCCTGGCCGATCCTCCTAACTCACCTTGTGTGTAAGGCAAACCTTGGGGTAAGGTACAGGGGTAGGGGGAAGGTGGAAGGGTGATTGGGAGCCCCTCCTGGGGCCTCTAATTTCTGAGTGGGGTGTTGTGTTTCTGTATTACCTTTAACTTGTATATTTCTGTAACTATTCCTGTCTGTAGTGTATATCTCTGCTTGTACATTGTGCTAAGCTATAAATAGAGCTTCAGTGCTTACCTTCCAGCTGGCTGAGTTCTAGTCTGGGTCATTTTACAAAGTGTGGAGGGCGGGGAACTCCCAAACCATCACACTTATCCTTCAGCTATTTATAAACATTATCAGATCTCCTCCCAGTCTTCTCTTTTCTAGACTAAACAGCCCTAGGTCTTTCAGTTTTTCTCCATAAGAGTCATGCTTCTGTGCCTCATAGCCCTTCATTGGACACTCTCCAGTAGATGCTGTTCCTGCTGAACTAGAGACCCCAGACTTGGACACAATATTCCAGTAGTGGTCTCACTAGGGAAGAGTAGAGAGGGAGGAGAACCTCCCTTGATCTGCTGGCCACACTATTCTTAATGGACCTCAGGATCCCATTTGGCTCCTTGGCCACAAGGGCACATTGCTGTCCCATAGATAACTTACTGTCCATCAGGACTTCACATCCTTCTCCATGCGACTGCTTTCCTGCAGGTTAATCCTAATACCTACTGGTGCATGGTATTGTTCCTCCCTAGGTGCATAATTATACACTTACTGTTTTTGAACCTCATTAGGCTCCCTTTTGCCCAGCTCTCCAGTCTATCCATGTCTCACTGAATGACCACACAGCCTTCTGGTGTATCAGCCAAGCCTCCCAGTTTTGTATCATCAGCAAACTCGTGAATACAAATTTTAAAAAGCAAACTCGTAGGAAGAAGGGAAAGGGAACTTGTAGGAAGAAACTTGGCAGTGGTTTGGTAGATTCCAAAGGTTTGGCAGGATTTGGGAGAGAAGGGTATGCCTTGAAGGCAAGAGACATATTTAACATCAGTCTGGCAGCTCTATGAAATGAGACTAAGAAGAAATACATGCTATGAGGAATCTAATGAGAATAGTTGTAATGTGCTACTGGGTGAAGGACTGCCTTGACACAGTCTCCGACAATGCAAGTCTTGCTTACAGGGTGGCTGCTGAGAATTGATAACAAGAAAGAAATTTGTCTGATGCACATTGCCACTAGAAGGACCATTTTTCAGATTTTCTCTGGGATTGTATTTCAGGCATGGGTGTCCTAGCTTATTTGAAGATCTTCTTTCTCCCTGTGTATTACTTCTTTCTGGCAGTGGATTTCAGGTTTCCATGACTCTCATGTCCCATTTACTCTCCTAATCTTGATTTTGATTTGTTATTGAAGTCTCCAGAACTATGACTTTGTTTCACTGTGATTCATTGATTCATTTACTGTTGCCTTTTTATACATGCTTTTTTTTCCTTTGGCATTTTTTTGGCTCCTTGTGAATTTTTAGCTTGTCATTGCATCTTCTTTTTTTTTTTCTTTTTTTTTTTCTTCTTTTCTGTAATTACAGATAGCTATGTTTCAGGCCCTACTCCTAAAATATCCATCCAGAGAGTAATTTCAAAATAATCCCAATGAAACAGATGATGTTTAAATAGAGATTTACATTTGACACTTTTTTTTTTTTTTTGAATGATCAGATTTATACATCTTAGTTTTACTACTTGAGAGTGTCTTCTCAGTTTTCTTCTTTGAAACCAGAAATGCTTTAGAAGTTTTTGGTTGCACTGTGTTTTCGATGTATTGTTGTTAAATCTAAAGTATAAAAAATTATGTTGAAATGTTTTGATCTGTAAAACAACTAAATAATCCTACAGCATTTTCCTGCCTGTGTAAATTATCTTTCCAGTCAAATCTTCTGTCTACAGCTATTAGTTCTGGAGGGCAATGCTTACTTAATAACCTGCTTTTTAGTGATACATATTTCTTTAAATTCCAATAAGCTTAAAATTATGATGAAAAATGCTGAGAGGTACACGAAGTTACGTTTGTGGATACACTGGGATATAAAAAGGTTAAATAACATCGTTAATGAATGGGTGGTGGCCCCAGAACAACCATTCCCTTATAAATAAGTACTTTTGTCCAGGATGCAAAGCAAAGCCTCTGACATTTATTATTCTGATGCACATCTGTTTCTAGGACATTATATTTCTGTGGATACATCTTATGAGGGTGAGAGGGCAGTGCTGTCCAGCCCTGAGCTGTACTCTGAGGAATGGAGCTGTGTCAGATTAATTTATCAGATAGGAGCGACTCCAGAGACTTCATCTAATCCTGCCAGGCTCAACCTGTACCTGAGAAAAGAAGGAGAGAGCTTTGATCATTTGCTGTGGTCAGCTGAAGAGCCTTCAGATAGCTGGCTCATAGCTAGCTTAGATTTAAAAAACAACACAAAGAAATACAAGGTAAGCCTTATTTTAGAAGATGCCACAGACTTCCTGGTGCACGTGTTGAGGTATAAGGACTGTCTTTAAAACATAACCAGCCTGGGTCCTGTTCGTGACTTTTGCCTCTAGGGCTCGTAGTGTGTGAGTAAGTTGCCTCCTGTCCCTAAAATCAGTGAGCAGAGATGGCTTGAGTCACTCAGTCGATGCCGTTCCCAGCAGATGTGTGGCATGACTCACAGAAAGGCACGGCTGAACGAGCTGTGAGGTTCAAGGATGCTGCAGCTCGCGGCAGCACCGTGGAACTGCAGGCACCCTGTAGCGAATATGGGACCTGACAGGTCTTGTCTCTGCAGCTGAGCTCACTCGTTCTTCTCCTCTGTGCACTTCAAGGAGGAGTCAGAAGCTGAGATGAAGACTATTTCTACCCAGAACCCACATCTCATACAACACCCTCCTATATATCCGTGACTGAGGTATCTAGAGTCACTTACTCCATACGTGAAGTGCTGCACTTCTTTGGCCTTATCCCATTGTCCTTTGGTGTCCCTTCTGTCCTAAAGAAAGGGTACTGACTGTCTTTTAATACATGCTGGCAAGTTTTTCCAGCAAAAGCACCTCTCCAGACTGTAAGGATGATAAACCCATCACATGTATTTGATTTGTTCTCCTGATTATCCTGTTTAAATATCCAGGATGGTAATGGCAATACTGGAACTCTAAAATTTATATTTTGGTTTATACTGTGCAGCTTGTACTGGAAGGTGAAATGGGACAAGATAAATCCACCAGCATAGCAGTTTTTGAAATTAAAATAACTCCTGGATATTGTATTGGTAAGTACTGTGTGCTCAGCTGCTGTATTCTCTGCACTGAAAAAAAAATTAAAAAAATAAGATCTGGATTTAGAAAAAAGACAGTGGCTTTTTCCTTATTGAAAAATAGGTTGCCATATTCAACACATATATGTTTTAAGCTATTTTTAAATTTGCACACACTAGTATGTGTGTCTTATTTCGCCCATCTATGTGACATATATAAATTTCACATACAATAATTCATTCTAAAGCTATTGTTGAAGCAGGAATAAGTATTATGTTTTCATAAACTAGACTGCTGCAAATATTAGACATAACATCTGTGATATTATTTCTGCTGTCTGCCTGCTCATGCATCCTTGCAGTGGCATCTACAGGCTGCAGAATGAAAACTCTGTTGATATTTACACTTACTGCTATTTCCTCATGTCGTTTGCCCAAACCGCTAATGGAGTTCAGAAATTTCACTGTGTAGGAGCTTGGGAGACCTTTGCATTTCTGAGGAGCTCTGGTAAAGTCCAGCTGAACTGTCACAATTTTTTGGCTCAATGAGGGAAACAAAGCAGTCTCATTATTGCTATGAAATACTGGTTCTGCTTTTATTCTAGCCATGGAAGTTCTGCTCTGACTATTTAATAGTATGAAGAGGAGTAGTATTTTAAAATTCCTTTATTTGGTTCTAAATTACAACAGGCCTATATTGCTAAATAATAGTTGGGCCAAACAGGATGGAAGTGAGAATTTCATCAAAACTTGATCAAAAAATGTGATTAAATCTGCTTCTCTTTATTATAAGCTGTAAGTACTCTGTCCAGTTTTATAAATAAAGGTATAATCTACACTACAGTGCTTAGCAATAGCCTTTCTTCCAGCTTCTGTAATGAAAATGTATGCACTTTAGCTGATGATGTCTGCAATTGCAGAATGTGACTTTGAAGAAAACCATCTCTGTGGCTTTGTGAACCGCTGGAACCCCAATGTCAACTGGTTTGTTGGTGGAGGGAGCATTCACAATTCTCAGTCTATCTTGCCCAAAGACCACACACTTAACAGTGAACTGGGTAAGCAACAAATATAAAACAGAAGCACAATGGAAAATTTGAGTCTGTAATCCACATATGACTCTTGTACTTATTATGCGAGTTCTTTCTTTTCTCCTGGCATTGGGTAGGGTAGGAGTGACCTATGTGAAAAACACAAGAGAAAAGAACAAGAAAAAGATGTGAGGAATTTGCAGAAGTCCACAAAAAGTTTTGTGTAAGATTCATGATAAGATTGTTATGCCCTTTGCTGCACTTCATCATTACTCAAAATAAAGATAAAGTTTTGGACAAAGAGAGAGAAAATTAATCTTTCTGTGCATTATAAAACTATGGGTCACAAAAGACTTTGAAATTTTGTACTGCTGCTCTGTACATCTGACAAGGGCTTTCTTTCCAGTGGCTATTTGGAGACCTGAATAGAAAAGCTAGGGGATTGGATCATATTTGGATAATCGTGATTTAAACTGCACAGTCTAGGAGACTCATTTCTTTCTATCATGCTCTTAATAGAGTCAATTGTAGGCAGAATGTTGTAAAGACTTAAAGGAGTTTCAGTGCTTGCCCTGTAAGAAATACTTGTCCCAGTCATTGTGTTGAGATAAGAACGTTTTATGTAGTGATAAAACTTCATCTTTGGTGTAGTATTGCGTGAGGTACCACAGTAGGTGACAGTCAGGAAGCTTGGCTGATGCAGCACACTGAGTGTCTCAGTGAGATGCTTGCAAAGATGTAAGGAGTTGCATCACAAAAAGCAGGACTGGTCCTCTTTCCTTAACTCATGCCACTGTGCCTTTTTGTATATTTCACAATTGTGTGAGTTGAATACAGTGTCAGTCCAGCTGTGCATCACCCTGTGGCACCTAAATGCTGGTAAAAATTTGACGGAAGTTTAACTCGCCACAATTTGAACAGCAGACAGTGGCTCTGCGTATAAGGTACTGCATGTGATAGGAAACACTCCCAACAGGCAGGGATCTGTTTCTTTGTAGCCACAGTTTGTTTTTCACACCAAACCCTCACTGCTGACTATTGTCTGAGAAGATTGTGAGAAGCCAAATGCCACAGAAGAGCCTTGTTTTTGCAAGAATTGTGCTATGAAGATACATCAGCCAGGAAGATCACAATTAAGCTATTTAATGTGGAAAAACTGCAGAGCAAAGGTGAAGCCCAGAACGACTCAGGAAAATACTGTTGAAATGTCACCAGTCCCCTGGCAATGGAGGAGACCTACAACCAAGCTAGTCCTTTCCTCTCCTTCCACTGAAGCCAAGCAAGATGCCAGGTTTGAGAACACTATGAGCTAGTCAACGTAGTGGTGTAGGTATAGATACAAACCTAATGGCACTGTTTGTAATGCCCAGACTGAAGTATCCTGTCAGTTCTACACTCTATTCTCCTCTAAGTTTTCTGCTTGTGTAGAACCCTTTTTTTCATTTGTCAAGTGATGCTGCTTGATGCTGTGTTTCTGGGAGTGCAGAGGCAGAACTACAGATGTGCAACGTATTCATGCACGCAGGTGTGTCTTGTTTAAATCAAGCTTACCCAAAATCAAAGTCTAAGAGGCTTTATCCTTTGAAGACCCTGAAGGTCATGCTGACTGTTGAGGGAGAGGGATTCTACTAATCTGTAGCACAAATTTCTGCTTATTAACATCTACACCAGCCAAATCCCATTTTTTGTGGATTTTACAAAACCCCAGTCTATTTAGTAAAGGTAAAACATTTAGAAGTGAAATATTAGATAGACTGAGTAGTGAAATTTGGAGAATACAGGTTATTTGCCGATTCACTTGATATAGTAAATGAACTACTTTGTAAAAAGTGAGGAAATACATTGCTTAAAGTCTCGTTCACTTACTTGGGTTGCCTCAGTAAAAGCTGCACTTGGAAAAAGACAGAGATACTGTGCTCTTGGGAAGCAGGGAACAAGGAATTTACCCAGTTGTAACAGATTTTTCTGTTTATTAATGGCTCCCAAAATTCATAGGGTTTATTATTTCTTTAATATAATGGTCTCAAATAAAGACTTAAGAAAGAGATGAGAATTATTGTTTGTCCAGTGATATCTTAATGAAACAATTTTGGGTTGTACATAGGAGAGAAGGAGGAAAAGATAAAATTATCTTAGGATTTCTAGAATATCAGTTGTTTTCCAGGTCATAGAGATACATGCTTAGTCCCTGCCCATCTCCTGATGCTTCTTGGAAGTGGTGCCCTTTAAAGAATATCCTTCTACCATGTATCTTTTGTGCTTTTAGGTCACTACATGTATGTCGACTCTGTTTATGTCAAGCATTTTCAGGAAGTGGCCCAGCTAATCTCGCCAAAGACCACAACCCCAATGTCTGGCTGCTTATCTTTTTATTATCAACTTAAGCAGGAGAGTAGCATTGTTTTTACTGTTTACTTGAAAGACACAAGTGGCTTTTATGAAGAGATCTGGAAAACAGACAGTGCACTGAATGCAGACTGGATGCTAGCAGAAGTTGACTTCAATGCACCATACCCCATGGAGGTAAAGCAATCATTCCTATATGGTTCAGCTACAACTTTCAGGTTGCATCAGACATCAACACAAACCGAGGTCAAATCAGGAACATGGCAGTGTCCATCCATTATCTGAAAAATGGCTATAAAGATGCCTTCAATCTCGTTTCCTTTGTCCACTGCGCAATGGTCAAAGAAGAATCGCTTTTCATGCTGGTGCTTTATTTTCAGCGAAGATGCAGTCAGGTGGTGAAATGCTTGAACAGAATACTGTGGGAGGTTGTATTGTCCTTCTAATGTGAGGTCCTACTAAATACGGTTAGTGTTCTCTCACTCCCATATGTCTGTGATCAGTGATCTATTTTGAGGATACCGAGTATCATAAAAACGCATTCCTCTGACTGCAGAAGAAAAACATAGAAAAATATTTGAGCTTTATTCTCTGCCTTATACAGGCTTTCTGTGATTTTATGAGAGTCCAAATTTGGTCTTAATAGTAGAGCAGTCCTTAGATGTGAAGCCAGCTTTCAATGGTTACTATAATCAGTTTCAAAAGTAACAGAAATTTTTTATTCCCTAGTGTTTATTAAAAAAAAACCAACCCAAAACCTGACAAGATTGGAATAAACTTTTATATATATATATTTGTGTGTGTGTGTAAAACATACATACATGCACACACACATATATGTATAAAAAAGTGTCTGCATGTGTATATAGGGTGTATATATAGATACATAGATACATTGTACATATAGATATGCAAACTACATGTTCTTTAATACATATAAATAGAATAAAGTGTGTAAGTTCTATATATACACCTATGTATATTTTTATATGCATACACACTCTCTTCCTAGTGCACTTCTAATACTAAAATTCAAGTATGTTGGCTTTCATTCTACTTGCTTTAACTCCTCTTATTTGTTAATTCACCATAAACCTGCATGTTTTCAGAAGTTTTAGGGGTAAACCTAATTTCATTAGATATTACATAGTCCTTTGTATTTTGTAAAGTCAGTGACCAAATCATCTATTTGGATTGCTAGACTCCAAATACTATGGGAAAGGAGATGAGATTTGATGAGATCTCGTAACAGTGAATGCTAAGTGAATTACTTAGTCAATAGGTAATGCATGGGGCACCCCTGTGCTCGGCAGAGCATGCAACTACAACCTGCTCAGTTAAAAAAGAATTCCTGGAACTACAAGAGGAAGGTGGGGATAATCATAGATCACTTTGTCTGGGAGTGACCTCAAAGATCGTCTAGTCTAACCATCAACCCAGCACTGCCAGCTCACCACCACTAAACCATGTTCCTCAGCACCACATCTACAACTCCACCCAGGGATGGGGACCCCACTGTTGCCCTTGGCAACCTGTTCCAAGGCCTGACAACCCTTTTGGGGAGGAAATTATTCCCTGTGTCCAAAAGTATGGAGAAGTCACATTAGTGAAATAACAGGTTTTGGCCTGTAAAAAAAATTACTTAAGCAGAATATGAGAGAGTTTCATAAAAGCCATTAATAAAACAGAAAGGATTAACTGTTCCCTTTTACTCATAATTTACATTGTTGTTCCACATTCTTAATTAACAGGTAACAGTTTTTTAAAAAAGCAAAAAGTTTTTTCCTACATCATGTAACTAGAACTAGAATCCATCATAAATGCTGTGTGAGAGAAGAACTGAAAGGTTGTCATCATCTTCAGTTCTTTCTCTAAGTGACCTCTGATCAGAGTTCTGCAATATAAAGAGGTGTACTGAAATTATTGTTGTGTATGTGGTAGATGAATAACAAACAATCATCATTTCCAGGTAATATTTGAAGTTGCTTTCAATAGTGCCAAGGGAGGTTACGTTGCTCTTGATGACATTTCTTTCTCTCCAGTTTACTGCAGCAATCAAACAGGTATGAGTTCTCATTGCTATTTACTTTCCTTTTCTCCCTTTGCTTTGTCTTTGTGAGCTGTCTGTCGGTACCTAGAACATTTGGTAATGATGTGCAGATGCTGCCTTCTCAACTGACTAGCGCTATTGGGTAAGAAAAACAGCAAATAGATAGTAATGCCATTTATCTGGTCCAGAAACCAGTCCTTAACTCTTCCTATCCAAAGACCTTGCCTTAGTGATCTGCGAATGGAGTGCTGAATTGAATGCAATACTTGCATCACACCAGCTTTTGAACAAATTACTGCTTCCAAGCCTCTTGCAGAAAGAGAGGGGAGTTCTCCAGATGTGATTGTATGAGGAAGAAAATGTCTTGGACTTTTCATTATTGCCTGTGTAGGGAACATGTACTTCTATGCCACATGCTCTGAGTTGTTCTTCAGAGCCTAAATGGAAGCCTCACTTTCCTATCTTAACTCTTCCAGGAAGAATTATTTGTCTTCAACAGTGGCACATCTGCCAAGTTTTTATTAGGTTTTTACAGCAGAAGTCAGCTGAATCTGTTACCTCTGCCATAGAGGCACTTGGGACAAAAGACTTTGCATTTGTGAATTCAGCCTCTTAAGCTGCTGTGCACTGGCTGCTTGGGATTTACTATACCATTAAGCCAGAGTCAAAAGTAGATTAGTCCATCTATTCTTTTGGTCACAAGTTAGGATTTTTTGCTAATGTTTTGAAATGATCAAGGAAAAGGGTATTTTTTCCCCTCTATTGCTTAGAGTCTCTCCTAGATTTACCTGCAGTGGTTAAGTATCAGTAGGACATAGATTCCAGATATGTAATTAATCCACCACTCTTGCCTGAGTAAATCTAGTTGTTATGTGAACTCCTCAAGCTCTGTTTTTGCTTTGTTTTACAGCAGAAGTCCAAAGTTATGTTAGCTGTGTGCCATGGATTGGATCTCTATGCTTTCCATTTTTGTATCTGTGTTTTCCATTTTCACTTCCACATGGATTATATGTGTTGAAGTATGGGATAAATTTTATAATACTTTTTTCCCCAATCTGGATTTAGTCATACAATCACGGCCCAATATGTACTCTGACTGGTATATTTGATCAGCTATAGCTCTACCTACTTCAAAGCTTTGTTTGTCTTTTTGTTACTCTGAGAAGTGAATATCAATCCTTGTATTTTGTTGAACTATAACAAAGCTGGTTAATCCTACAGACTTATCTCCTATTTACATCTCCAATAGTTTCAAGCAGAGTTGTTAAAAAGCAAGGTGTCTTCATTCTCCTTGTATCAGCATAGCCGTGTATATAACAGCATTTAGTTTTTCCTTATTTTTCTTGAAGTTTTGGTCGACAAAGGTCTAGATGTTAGCCAGATGGAGGGAAGAGATACAAGAGTATTAAACTTAGTCACCAAAGAATGAATCAAAAGATGAGTTCAGTGCTGCACGGACCTGGTAACGCTACCTTTGCTTTTTCTTTACCAACGTAAGTAGAGAGTGGACACCAAAGGTGTCTGATTTTTTTTCCACAGGTAGAGAAAGACACATGGTCAGTGATTAGATCTGGCTTATTTGAGGCTGAAAATAACCACAGGCATCTCTCCACAGCCAACATTTTGCTTTTCCTGAAGATAATCGTCTGTGTCTTTGCCTTTGCTGGAAACTCCATCTTAGTATCCATGCAGTAGGGTTGTGCTGCCATGGAATAATGCTCACAGGATTTTGACTTCTGACATAGCCAAAATTGCATGGTGGCTTTGGGTTGTGCCCCTCTGCCCCAGTATATGGTACAAATTACTGATGAGGCTTTTAAAGAACTGGAAATTATTTGCTTAAAATCATTCCTTCACCAGAGGAATATTTTTAGACTAAAGCAAAATCATAGAATCACAGAATCATAGAATGGTCTGGGTCATAAGGGGCTTCCGAACGTGATCTAGTCCAACCCCCTATGCGGTTAGCAGGGACATCCTCAACTCAATCAGGCTGTCCAGGGCCCTGTCAAGCCTCGCTTTCAATATGTCCAGGGATGAGACCTCAAGCACCTCCCTGGGCAACCTGTTCCAGGGTTCCTCTACCCTTGTGGTAAAGAACCTATTCCCAACACCCAATAGAAATATGCTCTTCTCTTGAAACCATTGCCACCATTGCCCCTTGCCCTGTCATTACAGGCCGTTGAAAATAATCTCTCACCATCCTTCTTGGGGGCTCCCTTCAGGTACTGGAAGGCTGCTGTTAGGTCTCTCCAGAGCCTTTTCCAGGCTGAACAACTTAAGCTCCCTCAGCTTGTCTTTGCAGCACAGGTGCTCCAATCTCCTGATAATTTTTGTGGCCTTCCTCTAGACCTGCTTCATCAGGTCCATGTCCTTGACCTGGATGCAGTAGTCCAGGTGAAGTCTCATCAGAGCAGAGCAAAGTGGCAGTATCACCTCTCTGGATCTGCTGGCAACACATCTTTTGATGTAGCCTAGGATGCAATTTGCCTTCTGGGCCGCAAGCTCACACTGTCTGCTCACGTCCAGCTTCTTGGCCATCAGCAACCCCAAATCCTTTTCCACAGGACTGCTTTCAATCACGTCATGCCCCAGTCTGTATTGATACTGAGGATTGTTTTGGCCCAGGTGCAGAACCCTGGGCTTGCTCTTGTTGAATCTCATGAGGTTCACCTGAGTCTACCTCTCCAGCCTGCTCAAGTTCCTCTGGATGACATCCTGTCCCTCTGGCATAACAACACCACTCAGCTTGGTGTCATCTGCAGACTTGCTGATGGTGCACTCAATCCCACTGTCTGTATCAGTGATAAAAACATTAAACAGCACGGGTCCCAATACGGACCCCTGAGGAACACCACTTGTCACTGCTCTCCATCTGGACTTTTGACACATTGAGCACTACCCTGTGGTTCAGACCATTCAGCCCATTTCTTATCCACTGAACACTTCACCCATCAAATCCATATCTCTCCAACTTGGTGAGTAGGATGTTGTGAGGGACAGTGTCAAAGGCCTTGTGGAAATCTGGATAGATGACATCCTGAATCCTGAATTCTAGGGATAAATTCTGCATTGCAGGTCATGAGGGAGCCATCAGCAGGACTGAGAGGCTTAGCTTAGCTTTTAACCAACTTCATCATCAATGGTGAAGATTTCTTTGCCACAGTGTTAAAGTGTATGAGGCATAGCTGCAGAGGTCAGAGCTCAGAGGCCATGGGGTGGCACATGAACCAAAAGCTTTGGCATACATACTTAAGGCATGCATATGCACCCGTACATGACTATAAGAGTTGTTAGTTGTGTTTTTTTTTAATTGCACTTTAGAAGAATATTACATGCTGATGTTAAACATTTATCCCCTTGGAAACTGAAATGGAATAGGACACCATATGTGCACACTTACAGTCTTTGTCTAAATATCAAGTAGCAAGGCGGAAATAGTCTGCAACAACAATATGAAAATAACACCCAGTTGTGAAGGAAAACCAATAGTTCGATATCATTGTGACTTTGCATTATATGTGCACAACATATAGATGTAACATATATAGATGTGTACATATGTGTACATGTTCATCTTCTGTAATGCAAAGAAAGAAAAAATAGTGTATATATTGTCATCTTGGTGCTTCAAATACCTATGCTTATACTGCACTCTACCTAACATAACATATGCATTTATGTTTTAGGAACTTCTTTCGATCCTGCCAAGGCAGGCTGCAGTTTTGAGGAAGATCTGTGTAATTTTTACCAGGATCACAAAGATGGCCCAGGATGGAGCAGAGTGAAAGTGAAGCGTAATGTGTACAGAGCGGGAGATCACACTACTGGGTTTGGTAATTCAAAATTCTTTTACACTAGAAGAGTCAAGGTCAACATAAAGGATTCATGTAATCATAGATTCATATAATCATAGAATGGTTTGGGTTGGAAGGGACTTCAAAGACAATCTAGTTCCAATATGCCTGCCATGGGCAGGGACACTTTCTCCTAGATAAGGCTGCTCAAAGCCCCATCGAGCCAGACCTCAAACTCTTCCAGAGAGGTTAACCTCCAGATCAGATGTTAACTTGTTGTATCATTGTTTGTTCTGTTAAATAGTGTCATGCAGTCACTGGTCAGGTTGCCTCACTGCAAATCCCTGCCATTAAAAATCAGTGTATACTGCTCTGTCCTAGCTGGGACTCTGGCTGTGCCTCCTCATAGGTAAAGGGGACTATTGAGTAGTCACACAGGGCTCTAAATAACAATATCTTCACTAAACTGATCTGTAATCACTGAAGGGATGTTTCCACAAAAATATTCAAGAAAATACAGTAGCTTAATATGTTGCTTTTAATATAGAGAAATGGTGGCTTCTTAGCTCTTCCAGGCTTAGGATAGTTGCCATTTTTAAAAGGACGCGGTGAAATGTTGTGTATCGAAAGGTCTGCTAATACATACTGAAATTCACACATTTCCTTGTGTGAATATTCACAGTTCTTAATCATATGTGCTAAAGCCCATTTTATTTTTCAGTCTCAGAGTGGTAACCTTGAAACAGCCAGGTTTCCAGTGAAACCACCAGGCCAGAGAACGTTTCAGTGTGAATCTGAATAGCATTTATTTCTGATAACTTATCCATGTGCCAGTTTATCTTGAAGATGCAAGGATGCTTTTAGAAAAACTCTCATCTCTTTTCAAACAATGTGATTATGTTTCTGGACAGTAGTAATTGGTTTTACTACCGAAGTCTGATGCAGTAACAGAAACTGCTTTAATAGCAAATCAGCTGTAGTAATGGCATATTCAAAACACTCAACAACTGCACTCTCTTGCAGGTTATTACTTGTTGGCAAACACAAAGTTCACATCACAGCCTGGGTATATTGGGCGTCTGTATGGCCCAACCCTGCCAGGAAACCTGCAGTTTTGTCTGCGTTTTTATTATGCCTTATATGGTTTTTTCAAAATGACTGGCACCCTGGCTGTTTACATCTTTGAGGAGAATCATGTCGTTCAAGAGAAAATCTGGTCCGTCTTGGACTCTCCAAAGGGAGTTTGGACGCAAGCTGAAATCTCCTTCAAAAAGCCTATGCCTTGCAAGGTAAGAGTCAGCTCTCCAAATCTACTGAATTCTGGATGGATTTTCCTTGCCTTCGCCTCTCAGGTTTTTTTGTTACCCAACGATTAATCCTAAGTAAGCTATACTTACAAAGTAGTAGAGTTCCCCAGGCACTGCAGGGGGGAGCAGCCTGGCTCCCTTGGGAACCCTGATAAGAGGACTTCATACCAGGGCTGGGGCAGTGTTTCCTGAGTGCCCTCAACTGTAGTTACAATATTTGTAGAGATTTCATCTGAAGAGCTCCAATGAGAGACGGTTGTATCTTTGTTTCTCAGCAGGCTCAACATTCACTCCTTTTTGGTTTGGGTGTTTTTTGGTTTTTGGTGTTATTTTTTCATCGTAATGTTTTAAATCAGAACAAATGTGTTAAACCAAACTAGCACAAATGTGAGGAAAAAGTAACATAAAAAAACTTTGGATTGAGGCAATAAAAAGTGAGATAAGAATAGAGTTTACTGAGAAAAATCAGATAATCATAGTACAAAATGCATAATTACCTTAGCCTGTTTGCAAAAAAAAAAAAAAGGACAGCACAAAGCAGCAGCAAGCAGAAACAAGTTAGCCAAAAGCCCAAACCAGAAAACCACTCTCCCATCCCTCCTTGTCCCTACGCTATCACAGCAGAGGAGACAACACCCTTCAAAAAACCCAGCCCAAACGAAACAAAAACCCAACCAGCCAACCAAAAACCAACCAAACCAAATCAGAACTCAGAAACAGCAATCAGAACAGGAAGCCTCCCATGTTACAATCTGAGCTCCATGGTACTTTGCTGCAGCCAACACTTTCATTTT
>VWZE01006863.1:14391-25120 GCA_013396675.1 Eubucco bourcierii | reverse complement strand
TGGTGGAGTCACTGTCCCTGGAGGTGTTCAAGGCGGTTTTGGATGTGCCACTTGGTGCCATAGTCTAGTCTTGAGGTCTGTGGTAATGGGTTGGACTTAATGATCTTAGAGGTCTCTTCCAACCTTGGCAATACTGTGATATTTCATCAGATATTAACATGCTTTTAACTGGTTTTGTATTAGCATTCACAAGTATTAGTGTTTATTATACTACACAATTATTACATATGACAGATATTCACAGTTCATAAATATAATAGTGTGCAGCCTAAGAATCTAATATCTGAAATTACAGATTTTTATATAATGAGTATGTTGAACATAATGAATGTTCATTATGTTCATTGTATGCTAAGAGAATGTATTCTACTTTCATAATATGTGTTTGTACATCCTTTTAAGGGTACTATATGTACATAGAAGCATCCAACATGGTCTATGGGCAGAGAGCATACCTAGTTTCAAGACTCCTAAGAGGAACCTCTGGAAAACAGTGCCTGACATTTTTCTATCACATGTATGGAGCTGGGACTGGATTATTAAGTGTTTATCTAAAAAAGGAAGGTGATGATGAAGAGATTCCTTTGTGGAGAAGGACGGGGGAACAAAGCATCTCATGGCTAAGAGGACTGATAGAATATGAAAGTGACAGAAACTACCAGGTAAGAAAAAACAAAAGCAGTCAAAACAGAATATGCGTGCAAGAATGCAGTTTTTGGTTGTAAGAAACAATACTAAATTAATGCTTAAAGGTTTATAGCATCAAATAGACACCTGAACATGCTGGACATGTAATTTCTTACAAGTGAAGGTAAGGAGAAAATTATTGAGGACATGAACATCTTGTGGGTTTGAAGAGATTTCATATATATGTTTATAATTTAAATGCTGTTTTCCCATAATCTCCTGTCAGTAGTGTTTTGGGTTTTTTTAATTTGGATTACTTGGGCAACTTCTTTTCCTTCAGCTGTCTAAAGCCCTGTCTAGATTTTACATAACCACTAAGCTGTGATAAAATGTCTGCTTTTTGCAGGATGATCTTTCTGAGGGATCATCTTCCTGAGGTGGCACCAAGGGCAGGGGATGATGCAAAGCGAGAGCTCTGCCTTTGGTCTCTGGAGTTCTGTATGATCAGGGACAAAGCCTACTTCAGTTTCTCTATCAGAGGAAGCAGAAACTGCTATTGACAGAAACAGTACTAGGCATAAAACTGCACTGATCTCTAACCAAAGATGCCGTGTGGTTTTTTTAATCACTTTGCCTTAAGACCCTGGAAATTCATTAGGTAGGAAAAAAAACACCAAAACCAAACAAAACACCAAAAAACCCTAAGAAAGATTTTACTGAAAAGCAAGTTTAGCTTCAGCAGTAGGATCACAGCATAATATTGTTGACACGCTTTTTTTCCCCTAAATCTTGCCTGTATATGGGCAACACAGACCAACACATTTGGGCTGAAAAACAAGATGGAATATTCAGTTGTCTATAGCATGTAGCAATTTCTTGAAAATTGTTGAGAACAAGTTTGCCAGTCTGCCTCCTTGGGCACAGCAAAATCCAGTTTCTCTGACCAGAGCAGTCAGTCCACTGATGGAGCACTGAAGGTTCTTTCCAGTAAGCAGGTGTTCAGAACAGACTAGATCCTTGAACAGTCGACTGCATGAGTTGGGTTTTTTTCTTTTCCCTTCAGTTCTTCCATGTGAAGGATTCATGAAAAGCTGTGTCTTACTTTCACAGATTATTTTTGAAGCAATCCGTGGTGTATCAATCAGAAGTGACACTGCTATTGATGATATTCTGTTCCAGGGAGGACCATGTTTAGGTAAGTTTACTCTGTTTGTTTACTCTCTTGTTTAGCCCCTTTACTCTGCTCTTGTCAGACCCCACCTGGAGTACTGTGTGCAGCTCTGGAGCCCTCAGCACAGGAAGGACATCGAAGTGTTGGAGTAGGTCCAGAGGAGGGCCACGAAGATAATCAGAGGGCTGGAGCAGCTCTCCTATGGGGACAGGCTGAGAGAGTTGGGGCTCTGCAGCCTGGAGAAGAGAAGGCTTCGAGGGGACCTGATAGTAGCCTTCCAGTATCTGAAGGGGGCCTACAGGAAGGCTGGGGAGGGATTATTTACAAGGTCTTGCAACGACAGGACAAGGGGCAATGGGTTTAAACTGGCAGAGGGGAGATTTAGACTGGATGTTAGGAGGAAGTTCTTTCCAGTGAGGGTGGTGAGGCACTGGCACAGGTTGCCCAGGGAGGAGGCTGTGGCTGCTCCCTCCCTGGAGGTGTTCAAAGCCAGGTTGGATGAGGCCTTGAGTGAGCTGTACTAGTGGGAGGTGTCCCTGCCTATGGCAGGGGTTTGTAACTAGATGATCCTTGAGGTCCCTTCCAATCTTACCATTCTATGATTCTGTGATTCTAAGTTTAAACATGCTTTGTTTCTCTTAGGACACACCTAGCATCTCAGAGTGCTTTTTGTAATTAGACAAGCAATGCTTCTTCCCTTGAGTCCTCACTAAATGGATCTGAATTTAGAATGCTGCTGATTTAGCACAGATTTTTTCCTAAATAGATGCAAGACTATCCTAGACTAGTAAAGGTGCTTAGTCTAGAATGGTAACTACATTCTGTCTTATGCATTCTTATGTACAGTGAAAATAATTTAATTATTCCCCCTTTCTTTGTATTCTAGAAGTGGAAGAAATTCAACTGTCATCAGGTTATTCTGACAGCTTAAATGAAATTGAGTATTAAATACAGTCTGCTGAGAGGAATGAAGATTTTTTATGTGAGAAACTGCACAAAGAACCTATTTCGAAGTATTTTTAAAGTAAATCCTGGACTGGTTTGAATGTGCACCAACATATAGGAGGAACTCAGAGCACTCATGTTCCTTGCCTTTGCAATGAAATTAATGACTCAGGGCTTCTTAGACTGTTTTAAAAAATATTTTTCTCTTTTGCATGATGTATCAGTTATTACATAAAGGCACAGATCATTAATTTTAATGCTTTTTTTTTAACATTTCTGATATATAGGTAAAAAGAGGAAAGTAAAGGTGCATAGTTAAAATTCAGTATTGTGTTGTCTTAATCTGCATTCAGTGAATGTTTTGTGTTGGGTACTGAATGGATTTTTGTTAAGGAAGTTAAGACTTTTGAATGATAAAGTTCTCTTTACTAATAACAACTTGCAAGTTAAGTGCATTCATAATGACAAATCTCTCTGGGAGACTCAACATTCTTCAGCAATTTTTTGGTGATTTTGTATTCTTCTGGTATAACAAATATATTTGTCATCCTTGACAATAACAAACTCACTTTTTGTGTTCTAGCATAATTCAATGCAAGTTGCTGACTATACGAACTATATGAAACAAAACAGTTTGCAAATTTCTGGCATACAAGTCGTGTTTGTTTGGGGATTTTTTTTAACAAATCAGTTTGCACACTCATAGAGAATGTAGGTATATTTTATCCAACCACGGATGCCTTGCATTTATGTTAATAGGTCGTTGAATTCAAACAACTTGTTATTTTTTAAGATTTTATGTGTTTAAGGTTTTATTTTGAAATTATGTGTAAGGTTTTATTTTGAAATTATTACACCTTCATAATAAAATATAGCTTGAAAATAATCGTACTGCTGTGCTCTAGAATTTATATGCTAACAAATTCTGGGAAAAAAAAGTATCTTGAGCAGTCTCTAGTGGGAATATGTTGAAATGGTTCCTTGATCTACCACCCCATTCTCCTGCGGCTGGGAGTCATTGTCACTTAATGAGTCCAACTCTGCCCTTTTGATCTGCAAGACTGAGACATAACTAATTTAGGAGACTACAATTTTTATTAACATTACTAATAAACCAACTGATATTGTAACTAATAGACACAACAGAGTTTACAATGATACGATTTTGCATGCTATTACAAAAAGCTATTACCACAAATCTTACAAATTACCTTCTTTCAATTTTATTATCCCTTGCCTTTCCCCATACCATGTAATACTAGGAAGCATTTCTATGCTGCTTTATTCTTGTCTTCTGGACACAGACTTGGTGAAGCATACAGTGAATTAGCCGAAGTGGCTGTTGGATGTCCTTGTGACCTTGTTTGGGTGTGCAGGTCAACTTTGTTACTGTGTGCATCTGCATCCATTATGCTGGACAATAAATTTCAATGGATCTTAAATCTTTCCCCATTTTCCCCTTCTATCAGGAGCAACATTTTCATTGCTCTCCTATTTCCCCTTATCTAAACTCCCCTCGAAGAACAACCTGACTGGAATTACCTTTTCCCCATTGGCCCAAATTCTCCAAAATCCACCCTCAAAGATGCTGTTATGATGTTTCATTGCAGTCTCAGTCTTTGCAGGGGTTTTACTACTAATGCTCCCTAGGTACAGATGGCCTTGGAAGTACTCCACATGTCGAGTATCCAGCTGACACTGGGAAAAAAAAAGTTTCGTTTTCTTTGTAAGCTTCCTACCAAAAAAATCACTCTAGTTACGTGTCAGTTTCTTTACACAATTTCACTTAAGCACAAGCAGTTTCTTATTTCTGTCTTTCACCAGTTTTAATCAGTTTCCTGGTCATTCATAGATTTGTCTAGTCATAAGGCCTTGTGCTCCAGGAACTGTTGGTCTGGGGGAAAAAAAAAAAAAAATACAAGGCAGTCATCTGCAGCAGTCTCAGTGACACTGAAAAATGCCCTGCAGTCAAGGTGCCAAAACTGCACACACCTGCATACCCGTAGAATAGTTTTAAAGGGACATCTTCCTACAGACTTCCTGATCTCCGAACTAACACAAGTGAAAAACATTTGTCCTGTTGCTTTGATAAAAATTAAAAAAACGAAACAAAACGAGAAAACGAGACAGCTTCTAGAATGTGAAAGCAAGATGTCGCTCCCCCTGACCCGAAGCCTGCCCCAGTGAGGGCCGGGTCACACGTAGCAGCTGCGCATCTCTGAAGCACCGGCCCAGCTGCTCGCCTGTGCTGCCACCTGGTGGGACAGCCTTGCGGTACCGACTGGTGACAGCTGACAGGTCTCCGAGCCTGCACCCCGGAGGCCTGCCCAAAGCGCCCTGGCTGGAGCCTCCGAAACGCATCCTAAAGACGGGCTCCACGGCCCCTTTTCGGAGTGGTCAGCACTGGGGGACCGCGTCCAGGGACGCGGCCCAGACACCGGGGCCTATCCTTCCGCAGCGTCCCGCCGGGAAATGCNCCCGCGCTCCCCCCTTACGCGCCCCTCCTTCAACCCGGTGCGCCGGAGCCAGTGAAAAGCTGAGTCGCAACTTAGTCCCGCCCTCTAGCCCAATGAGCGCGTTCTTCTTCTGCCCGTTGTTTGCCGCCCGCCAATGAGAGCGAGGCGCTGGGCGAGTACCCTCCTTGGAGGGTTTGAGGGCGGGCTGAGGGAGGAAGATGGCGGGGGCGACAACGGGGAAAAGGAGTTTCGGTGCCCGTCAACTCGGCACTGGCGGCCACCAGCGGGCTGTGAGGAACGCTGCGGAGCGACCCCACTTTGTCGAGGGCTCCATTGTCAGGATCTTCGTGGAGGACTTNTTGTCAGGATCTTCGTGGAGAACTTTCTGTGAGTGACTGGTGTGCGGTGTTTTTTTTCCAGGTGGCGGTTGCTCAGCGGCCGCCATTGGTCGCGAGGAGCCCGGGGCTCTTAGCGCGTGGACTGTACTGCCCCGGAGGTCGGTGGTTATCGGGGACGGCCTCAGCTCTTTCCCGCCACACCATTTTAAGGGGGATGTAGGCTACCGAGCTGGCATTTAAGCTAGGAGGGCCAAACCTGGAACAACCAGCTGGCAAGCTACGGACGCCCTCACTGTAGTCACTCTACGCCGTGGTACGCTAAGCGAGGAGTCCACTCTTGGTTAATGGGGCCATAATAAGGCTTTGGATACAGAGGATGGAAGAGGGAGCGTGTGAAGCATTTTTTTTCCTGGAAGGTAACGCATTGCTCAGAGAGAGGAGGGAGCCTGCTTTTCGAGTTACGAGTCCCGTAGGTTCTTAGTGCAGTGTCGATTCTCCGGGGATGCGTTTTCCAGTGGTGATGATGTCGACCCGTCTTCCTCTAAACTGTAACTCCTGTTCATGGCAGCCTCTGCGTTCGTATTTTTTCTTAGTTAAGTGATTGTCAAGCAGTGGAAGAGGAGAGTGCAGGAGATGTGCATAGGGCAGCGAGGGCGTACCTTGGGAAACATTAGGATGAAGTACCTGTGGTCGTGTCTTTTGCATGTGTTTTCCCCATCTTCTGTGCGTGGTACTACTGTTTAGAGGTATTGTAGTAAGTGCTTTTTCTTATAGCTGGTGTGCTGATAGTTGTATGTCAACGTTGAAAATAGGTCTGAGTATCATAATTTCGGATCACGCTAAAAATAGCGAAGCTTCAAACGTAATAGTTTAAGCTTCAGCATTAAGGATTCAACTATATTCTCTTCCTGAAATACATGGATTGTGTAACTGTCTTATTAAATCACTTATCTTAGGAAGAAGTTCTTCACAGAAAAAGTGATGGGCCGTTGGAATGGGCTACCTAGGGAGGTGTTTAAAAGGACCCTGGATGAGACACTTAGTGCCAAGGGTTAGTTAATTAGAAGAGTTAGGTGACAGGGTGGTCTCCATGATCTCTGAGGTCTTTTCCAACCTGATTAATTCTGTGATTCTATGATTCTGTGATCTTTCTTCTTTGGTCTTAGTGTTTCAGTTTTTAATTTGCACGTTTGGTAAAGTGCAGAAACAGAACACTGAATGATATGGAATGTTACTGATCCTGACAATACTAATGGTTTTGTCTTGAATTTGCATACTGGGGCCTGGTTTCTTTCTGTAGTTACTATTGCAGTAGGCATGATGGATGCGCATGATGAAAGATGTGCTATAAAATTCACGAAAAAACAGATCACTGATAACAGGCTAACGTTTTAGGTTCTTGTAATTCAAGAAAGCTACTTGAAGGTGTTTCAATATGAACTTCACAGACTTCTTGCAGAGCTTAAAACCCAAGTATGTTGTACAGGTTGCATGAGTGGAATCTGCTTCTGTGACTGTGATGCTTCAGGCAGATGGAATTAAATGTTATAGACTTGATTGAACTCAGTTTTCTGTCTTCTTTTTAATATATGAAATAACATGATGCCCTAATAAAGTCAGTATCAATTGTTGCTGTTTGGATGTATGTAATTTGTTACATATATATATATATATGTATATATGTGTGTGTGTGTGTGTGTATATATGTATATATATGTATATCTGCCTTGAAGAAAGTTGTTCAGTACGGTCTGGGAGATAATGAGATACAGAACAGCCCTGCCAAAAAAGGACTTTGGAATTGCTGGTGGACTAGAAGCTGGGCAGAAGCCAGCAATGTGCACTTGCAGCCCAGGGGCAAATCATGTCCTGGTATGCATCCAAGAAACATGGCCAGCAGGTCAAGAGAGGTTATCATACCACTCTGTTTTGATGAAACATACCTTGAAGTACTGTGTCCAGCTCAGGGGCCCCCAACACAGGAGGAGACAGGGACCTGCTGGAGTGGGTCCAGAGGAGGCCTACCAAGATGATCAGAGGGCTGGTGCACATCTCCTATGAAGACAAGGTCAAAGAATTATGGCTGTTGAGTCTGGCTGAAGAGAAGGCTCCAGGAAGACCTTATAACTACTTTCAGTATCTGAAGGGGACATACAGGAAGGCTGAGGAAGGACTATTTAGAAGAACATGTAGCAATAGGACAGGGGGCAGTAGTTTTAACCTGGGGCAGGGTAGATTTATGTTTGGCACAGGGGGAAGTTTTTTACAATGAGAGTGGTAAAATACTGGAACAGGATACCCGGATCTGTGGTTGAAGCCTGCCTGTCTCTGGAGATATTTGAGATCAAACTCAATGTGGCCCTGGGCAGCCTGATCTAGTTGGAGGTGTCTCTTCTCACTGCAGAGGGGTTGGACAAGATAACCTCTGAGAATCCTTTCTTACCTGATGCAGTCTGTGAATCTGTGAGTACTTTGGTCAATAGGAGTGTATTCCACCGTGTTTTACTGTAGTTTGACTGATACTGTCCTTAAAAAAAGTTAGGATTTAGTCTAGATTTGGTAAAATTATCTGTCATATAATCAGAGTAGTTTTTAAAGGTGGTGTAGTGTATATATGTAATAGGATTAAAAAAATAATTGTGTGTTTCAGAACATATGATGTCTGTGAAGTACATCCAGGACCCAATCTGAACATGATTGTGGGTCCTAATGGAACAGGAAAGTCAAGCATCATATGTGCTATCTGCTTAGGACTGGCTGGGAAACCTTCTTTCATAGGGCGAGCTGATAAGGTAACTATGAACTTCTGTAACTTTTCATGTTTAATCTGAATTTCATTAAGAGTGCTGTCCACCAGAGAAAGGGGGAAAAGAATGTCTTTCTTGATTTGCTTTATTTTTGTAAAGTGCAAGGTGTCTAAGTTGTAGAATAACCTGTCCAGGCAAAGGCTTTAATCAAATGACTTTTGTCTTAGCTACTTCTTGACTTGGCTGAGTTATGAATGGAAACACCTGAACACCTGAGCAGACTGGAGGTTATATTTAAAGGTGTCTAAGCCTCCACAGTGGTATAGGAAAATGCCACCTAGTTGATAAATAACATTTGATCAGAAATAACAGTTAAAGGGGAAACAATATTTTTTGAAAAGGTCTTAAATTTCCAAATATACAGAACTTGTAGAAATAGCATACCTGAAATATACCTGAGAAATCACCTATAGCTATGGAGCCACTGACTTAGACTTAAATGAAAGAATGGATTATTTGGGGTTGTCTGACTATTTTAAATTTTTTTTTTGCTCCAAAGACATCATGTGTTGTCATTACAGTAGAATGTTTTTTGTTGTAAAATGTTAACATTTTGCTCTTGCTTTCATTGTTATTCTGGTTGGATAGAATATATTTCAGTAGCTCTTTGGAACATGAAATCTGAGCATCTAAATGGTTGTACGCGTTCTGTAGTTGCAGCCTGGTCTGGAGCAAATGTAAATGTGGAAATTGAGTGCATGCGAGCACTGTGTGTTGGTATTTGATTGGCTTTTCATGATTATATGATTTTAAACTGTTAAAGAGTTGGCAGTTTTCTTAGTGCAGATATTTGGCAATGCGTTTTGTTTGTATTGTTTTTGTGCTTTGAATTAATGAGAACTTGCTCTTCCTTGTCAATCTGCTGATTATAAATTTGTTCCATTTGGAAGGCTACAATGGATCAGAAATTGTTAACTTGTGGAGGAAATGGTAATGGTTCTGTTTAATAAGAAAGATCTCCCTTTAGTTAATAGACAGCCAAAATGAATTTTAGGTTTTAATTGTAAATTTTCATAAAGAATTCCATTACAGCAATTATTATACAAGTACATATTTTTGTAAGAGGTTACATTTTAATACACTGTTAATTTTCAATAACAAGATTTAATTAATTTTGTAGGTTGGTCTCTTTGTAAAGCAGGGATGCTTGAAAGGTGTAGTAGAAATTGAACTGTAAGTATAAAAGTTATATTTCCTTGTACATTTTTAATTAGATTGTTTTCCCCCTGCAGTCATTCACAGAGTTGTGGAGAAAAATTCTAGTGTGCAGAGGTCTTTGTTTAAGCTTGGTTTGATTTACTATATATTTTTTTTACTCGGACTTTAATATTTTAAAGTTAAGTAATTATTTTGCAAGGAATAAGCAGTGGTGTTTTTTTGTTTTTGTAGCATTTTACCTTGTATTGATACACAAATATTTTGTAAATAAAGATTGATATATATTGTATGTTTAGCTTTTTATTGCATTTAAGGTTTAAATGATTCAGATACAGTCAGTACTACCATCATAATATAGTAGTTGGAAATTACTTAAAAGAAACCAAAATAGTAAGAAAAAAACCAAAAATTTTAAAATCAAATGTTCTGCCTTCACTTATACTGCAGTCTTACTGAAAATATCACATACAGAAATTTAAAAAAAAAAAAGAAAGAAAAAGTAGATCTGATTCCAGCTAGTGCAGCCTTTTTGTTAAGCTTTTGCAGAACACAGCGAATGAATCAACTGAAAATAGGTTTACTGTGTAAAATTCCACAAGTAGCTGTTGGTTTACAGGACAGTATTACATAGTTCCTTTAATTTTGGTTGGTTTGGATTTTTTTTTTTTTTTTTTTTAACGACTAAAGAGGGACTATCCTAAATAGGTGGGTTTTTATGGAGATCTTAACATGAAGCTGCAAAAGCATGAGTGGTTTTAATTAACCTTAACATCACCTGTTTACCTGAACTAAATAGAACATAGCACCACTCAGCTGATTTAAACCTTGGTTTAATTTTCATAACAATTGGCCATGCTGATGAGATCTTTCACTTCCCGTTCTTGTGGTAGTGAGCAAGCAAGACATTCTTTGGGCACTGAGGAGGCAGTGGATCACTGTCCTGGGTTAATACAGACAGCTGTCACAAGCCCTTTGCTCTCCCCTAGACTATTGGTGGAGGCAGAGCTGTTAGCTGAGATAAGGTCAATTTACTGCTCTATTGCAGCGGTATCAGATTACACAAAAGAAAGCAGGAAAGAAAAAAGAAATAACACAAACCGGAGCAAACCAGAACAAAAGGGCTGAACCAGTATCACAGTATCACCAAGCTTGGAAGAGACCTCAAAGATCATCAAGTCCAGCCCATCACCACAGACCTCAAGACTAGACCATGGCACCAAGTGCCAC
>VWZE01006862.1:56786-72814 GCA_013396675.1 Eubucco bourcierii | reverse complement strand
AGGACTGAAGCTCTATTTACAGCTCAGCACAAGGTACAAGCAGAGATATACACTAAAGACAGGAATATATACAGAAATATACAAGGAGGATTGGCCAGGGGGGTTAGAAGGAAAAGTGTTTAGTGAAAATAAATCAGTAGAAGAGTCAGAGCTAGAAGCTGCTAGAGTGACCGAGCTGCTCTCTTAGCAAGCGACAGACAGAGACTGGGACTTATCTAATGTTTTGGTTATTGTTCCCAAACCATTTTTCAGCAAGCCTATGAGTGAAGTAGCCATCATGATGTTTTCCTTTCACAGCCTATAGTGTAATTTTCTCTATTAAAATATTCTAATTAGCCTCAAACCAGCACAAACTTCAAAAGCATCCTCATCCTCCTCTAATGTTTTCATGCATGTTATTTCATTTCATGTCATGTTTCGAGTCCAGTCTATCTTTTGTCATGCCTTGAACCTGCTTCAGTTTCAGTACCATTCCAGTATTTGTGTATAATACTGATTTTCAAGAAAATTTGGATACAGAATCACACACAACATTAGGGACTGGAAGGGACCTTGAAAGATCATTCAGTCCAACTCCCCTGCCAGGGCAGGATTACCTGGGGAGATTCCGCAACCTCTCTGGGCAGCCGGTACTAGTGAAAAGTTTTTTCCCTATGTTCACATGGACCCTTCTATGCTCCAGCTTGCATCTGTTGCCCCTTTTCCTATGACTGGGCATCTCTGAGAAGAGAGGATTTCTGTAAAATGTATTGTCTTCCCTGGGGAGCATGCTTTGAAAGATAGAAGCCAAATTCTACCATGAGCAGGCGGCACGTGGCAGTAGAACTTATCTCCGTCAAGGGGTCTCAGTGAAAGACAGAGTGTGATTTTTTTCCCCCTATTTTTAAATATATGGCAGGTGTTCCAACAGGAACTGCAGTAATGCACCATGGCAGCTGGTATGGGAAGAGATTATTTGTTTAATGGAGTGACTTTATGTCACCTGCAGGAGAAGGTTTACTGATCCAAGCACAGTGAGTTCTGTATGATCACAGCGGACCTTCCCTTTAAGCAATCACCCTTTGAGAGGGGAAGTGCAGAGTGGCCCACCTGCCTTACCCACCTCCACCAAAGGCCACCTTTCTCACATGGCAAGAAAATCCTTCATATACAGCACTCTCCAGTGTCAGACTTTCCAACAGGAATTTTATATATTTTCAGGTGCAAACAGTGAAAAGTAACAGGAAAGCTTTTGTAGCGATTTTGCCCTTTTGAGAAACTTTACATTTTCTTTTTCTTTCTAGCAATGTCCTGTCCTGGAAGCAGTATCTATAAGAGCTGTGGTACTAGATGTCCCTCTACCTGCATGAACATTTCAGCATCTGATTCCTGCAGTTCCTTACCAGTGGAAGGTTGCTTCTGTAAGGAAGGCTATGTTTTGAGTGGAGACGAATGCGTGCCAGAAAGCAGCTGTGGTTGTGTTGATGACAAAACCCAATATCACCAGGCAAGTTACCTCAGATATTTCAAGAACAAAACAAAAAAAGAACATAGAGTCTCTCTCTTTTTTTTTTTTTTAATCACCATGAGAGAAAGAAAATAAGAATACAAAAAATATTTACACTATAAACAATAACAAAGTAGACTCATTTTGCCAGTTCTCTTGATCCATAAGTTGTGTGGCTACAACTGCCCAAATGATCTCAGTCTATACTTCTGCACTCTTTTTTTTCCTGCTCAGCTGGATGAAAGCTGGTTCACTGAAGATCATTGCACTGAACGCTGCACCTGCCATGCTAATAACACCATTGTTTGCACAAGTTGGGAGTGTGGAGTTCGAGAGGAATGCAGCATCAAGGATGGTGTGCTGGGCTGTCATTCCAATGGTAAGTCCTTCCTGAAAATGCTTCTCAATCTCAATACCATCGTTACATGGAGAGAAATGATTCTGTCACTTTGCTCTGGTGATACCTCACTTGGAGTACTGTGTCCGGTTGTAGAGCCCTCAACACAGGAAGGACATAGACCTGGTGGAGCAGGTCCAGAGGAGGGCCACAAAAATGCTCAGGGAGTTGGAGCACCTCTTCTATGAAGGCATGCTGAGGGAGTTGGGGTTGTTCAGCCTGGAGAAGTGAAGGCTTCAGGGAGACCTAATAACTGCCTTCCAGCACTTGAAGTGGGCTACAAGAAGGCTGCAGAGGGACTGTTTATGAAGACCTGCAGTGATAGGACGAGGGCAATGGTTTCAAGCTAGAGAAGAGCAGATTTAGATTGGATGTTAGGAGCAAGTTCTTTATAATGAGGGTGGAAAACACTGGAACAGGCTGCCCAGGGAGGTGGTTGAGGTCCTATCCCTGGAGATTTTCAAGGTGAGGTTTGATAGGACCCTGGGTGACTTGATCTAGTTGAGGATGTCCCTGCTATTTGCAGAGAGGTTAGACTGGATAACCTTTAGAGGTCCCTTCCAACCCAGGTGATGCTATGATTCTCCTTTTAGCTTCATTACAAATATCTTTTCATATGCGATGGCAAAAGAAGTTCCAACTGACTGCTGCCAGTGCTGAGATGAAAAGACATAATGATCCCTCTTGCAAGCACAGATCCCCTTCTATTGTAGTGGGTATCAGCAAAAACTGTTGTTACCCAAAGTCTTACAATATCATTTGGTTGTTTTTTGGTTGTTTGGGTTTGTTTCATTTTGGTTTGGTTTGGTTTGGTTTGGTTTTTTGGGTTTTTTTTGGTTGGGTTTTTTTGTTTGGTTGGTTTTTTGTCTTGATACTACAAATCCAAGCCCCACATCGCTGGAACTACCTGCTGTAAATTTGAGAATAACTGAGAGCTGTGTTTCTGAAAGTCTAACTGATAGCAAATGCATTATGCATACAGTTGTAAATTCATTGACTTTTACATTTACACCTATATTTACACATAGAACTAAGCATTTTTTATATAGCTAAGTAAAAAAGCTTTGTATCACTCCCAACTACCATAAATCATATCTACAACAGCATATTAAAATGTACAAAGAGATTCATTTCCTGCCAAGCTGCCAATTTGTACATGATTTGCAAATCAAACTCAGGAGACATTTTCTGGGTATTTCTTGTTTCCAAATATATGTCATTGGCACAAACCTGTAGCTCTGTCAAGGTTTGCCCAGACAACACTGATCAGGATTAGATTCCTGCAGTAATGCAAACATCTTCAGTCATCTGAATCCAAAGTTCTTAGACAAGTTTTTCACCTCCAGGTCAAGCAACATGCCAGGTGGCAGGAGATCCTCACTATTTCACTTTTGATGGAAGGATGTACACTTTCCTGGGTACCTGCACCTACACCCTGGTTGAGGTTGTCAACACCAACAGTGTCACTCCTATAACCATCCTTGGCAAGAATGAAGACAGAGGACTTCGAGGTGCCACATATCTCAAAGAAGTCTACATAGATGTGTATGGTGTACGAATCACCCTTCAGAAGAACCAAGCAATCATGGTAGGTGGTAGTGCTCTTTTTTTTGGCAAAGAGTGTCTTTACATTAACTCATTAGAGCAGCTGTAGAAAAAAAAGGATCTTCATGCTCCTTATTGAATGCTCCATAAGGCTCCATAAGGCTCCATGAGATTCCATAAGGCATATGCTTAATAATTATGGGCAGGTCCATTTTCTGGATATCATGGAGAAATATAATTTCTTAACAGTTCCCAGGGCTTCTGGTCTGGGTCTACTGTTCTGTTGGCTGTATTTTGGAGAAAGAGCCCAAAGTCTCCAGACTGGAGAACTGTTGCCTGCAGTAAAGAATGGAGCTCCCCACTTCAATAACTGTCATCTGCCCAATCACCTATAGCTAACAAGAGCAGGGGAAGAGAAAGTCATACTGTATTGGTCTAGAATAGCACAGGGTCCATGGCAGCAGTGGAGGCAAGGAATCCATCCTGTGGGTGAGTTAAGAGCTTGCTCACTGCCCAGGATCTTTCCAGCTCCCCATCAAAGGCAGGAGCTGTGAGTATGGCCCTGCTCTTCTCAGCTAAATGTCGATTCCTGCAGCTGGAATATGCAATGATGGAAGCTTAAAGCAGCTAAAGCTGTCAAAGAGAAATCTTCAGCACTGCAAAGAATATAGAATCTGAGCAGCAAAGCTTTCATAGAAGGATGCTCATACTGACAAATGCTATGTCTCTTCAGCTGAACAATGAGAGAGTCTACACTCCACTGGAGAACCGGGTGCGAGGTGTGTCCATTGAAAGCATTGGCAGATTTATTGTAGTGGAAACTGACTTTGGTGTGATAGTGAAATATGATGGCAACCACCACCTGGAAGTCACCCTCCCACAATCCTATTTCTCCAAGGTAAGATTTAGTATATAAGCACCTGGCACTGTTTCAAAACTGGTGCTTTGTGCATCTACTTTTAATTTCTTTCATTCCTGTGTTTTGCTACTGCATCTTTCTTTGCAGCTGTGTTGTGACACATCAGGTTTTTTACTTTTTTTTTTTTTTTTTCCCCTCTCTGTTCACAACTTGCTTGTGTTCCAAGGGGATAACTGAAGAAAATGACCTGGCTAGGGGAATACATTCAGCTTATAAAACACCTTGAAGCCTTAGGGGACCACAGATTTACTGCTGTTTCTGTTTTGTTTCCCTGTGGGTCCAGTCAGATACTAGTGAGTACATCTGAAATGCCTGGCACAAGACTAGTGGTTGTTGGTGATTTGGTCACATCATTTCATAGACAATGAATAAGTTATTTGGAAGCTGATGTAGAACAGTTTGTGCTTAGAATATGGTTCTTGTCTGTTTGCAGGTACATGGCATGTGTGGTAACTTCAATGACAATCTTGAAGATGAACTGTCCTTGCCCAACCGTACACTAGTTGGTGTCCCAGAGTTTGGAAATAGCTGGAAAGTGGAGAAAGACAGTGATGAAGGGTAAATGTAACTTCCTCCTTCCCTTCCTCCTTTAACTACCATTGTTTAATACCTTTCACTAGGAAAAAACCATTTCAGTCTCCATCTTACATAAGCCTTTGAAACTTAAATGCAGCTGTGTTTGTGCTTTCATGCAGTTGTTTATCAGACTTAAGAGAAGATGATGTTCTTCCCTGCACTGCTGCAAATAAACCAGACATTGAAAGGCAGTGCAATGTCCTAAAAACAGACAAATTCAAAGCCTGCCATAATCTAGTCAACCCTGAAGACTTCATACAAATGTGTATCTATGACATGTGTCAGTATGACGGCATGAAGTCTGCTCTCTGCGACGCAGTTCAAGTCTATGTGGACACCTGCAGGAGTCATGGACTCACCATTAAATGGAGGAACAGCACCTTCTGTCGTAAGTCCACAAGCAAGTGTGAAAAATCACAGAACCACAGAACTTTAGATGTTGGAAGGGACCTCCAGAGATCATCAAATCCAACCAGTTTGCCAAAGCAGGATCACCCAGGGTAGTTTGCACAGGAATGCATCCAGGCAGATTTTGAAGGTCTCCAGAGAAAGCGACTCCATAACTTCTCTGGGCAGCCTGTTTCAGTGCTCCATGACCCTCACTGTAAAGAAATTTCTCCAATGATACTTGGCTGCCTGCTGGCATGAAAATCAATGAGCAATATTAGGATAACAAATTATGTAAAAGAAAATTAAGCCAAAATTATCACTGAATGTAGTTCTAGTATTACTGCTTCCTTGTTGCACTGTACTATGTCCAAGTTGACCCAAACCCAGTGATAGCTCAGGTCTAGACAAGTTATGGATAGTACTGTGGAGTCAGAATGGCCTTAGTAGCCAAATGAGTACCATAAGACATTGTGATGAGCCTAAAACTGAGAAACAAGACTAAAACAGAGTGAGAAACTCTGTTAGGACAGAGGACTAAATGCCACTCACTGTTCTTTGAAGGAAAATTGGTAATTTAAGCCAGCTGCTTATTTAGGACCACAGTCAGATTAATTTCCAGTGTAGGTGTCTCACTCCATCTGTTCAAAAAAAAGTTACAAGTTATGTAACAATGAGTGAAGATTAGGCAATGGGTTTCTCTTGTGGGTTTTTGGGGTTTTGGGGTTTTTTTTATGATCTAGCATTACATAGTGGAATTCATTATTACAGTGTTGTGGACAAAACAATTAACTGCCTCAAAACCAATCTAGATGGATGTTGAATAGGTCCATCAGAAATTCCTAGTTGCCTCCTTGCTACAAGTAGAAGAAAACACAGAACCTTTACCCTGCTACCCTGTTTCTTGTACATCCCTTATCCATCTCTAGCAGAAATAGGGCATAGAACTAGATGAATCTTCAGTCCAACAGTGCCCATCTTCAGTTCTTGCACATGTGGTTAACCTACACATATACTTCTTCTGCATCACTGGAGGGATGAACATTCTAAGGAGTCTTCTCTAAAGATTCCCATTTCTAGCAGTGCCCAAAGAGACATTTGCAGCTGAACTGAAATACTGAATCTGAATGATCTGGCACAAGACACCACCAGTACAGGCATATCTGTAACAGAACTGAATCAGCAGCTCCATAGAGGGCTGTTAGTTAGGGGGGGTTTAGAGGCTGTTAGTTAGGGTTTGTTAGTTTTTAATTTAAACATAAAAAAATCTAAATTTGTCGATGCCCAAAATCAACTATTAAAAGGCAATTCTGTACTGCTACTTGACAGGCCAAGCTGTAGCTTTCAGGCAGGCACATTTGTTTGCAGGACACTTTCTTAAATGTATTTAATGACACTGGTTATGTTCTCTTCACCCACACAGCACTGTCCTGTCCAGCCCACAACCATTACACTGAGTGTGTCTCTGCCTGCCCATCAACATGCAATAATATTTTTGCATCTTCCCTTTGTGAGAAGACAGAGGAGTGCACAGAGGGTTGTGAGTGTGATGATAACTATGTGCTCAGTAATGGCAAGTGTGTACCTCTGAGCAACTGTGGCTGCAGGGATGATGACAACAATTATTACAGTGTAAGTAGTTTGTCTGTGGAGCAAATCTCTGGCTGCAGATCTTGTAGAAAGTTGGTCTCCTGCCCACCTGAGTGAGAGAAAAAGTCTTCAGGGTCTACCTCTTAAATACCTTTCAGCTGATTAGTAAAAGATGCAGGCTTAAGAGTTGGGAGATTCAGGAGCTTGATACTTTGCACTTGAGGCTGAAATTGAGGCATATTCAAACCTAGTCAATTGACTAGCATCATCCAGACTAGTGCTGGTTTGTGTTCAAATTCTCATATGATAACACAATAAGATAAATGGCCTGGGCTCTCCCCTCTCAGGTTCTTGGTGAGGCTACACCTGGATTAATTAGTTGTGAAAAGGCCAGCTGACCAGGTTGTACCTAGCCGGCCTCTACACCCTTTTCCATCGAACTCTTACTGCATTGCAAAGCTGAGCACCTTAATAATATATTATTAACACAACTTTTGCCCAGGCTGGGGAGACCTGGATAACTCCACACTGTACCAAAAGATGTGAGTGTCAGAAGAACGGTGTCATCAGTTGTAAGAGCTATAGCTGTGATTCTAGAGAAACCTGCGTGAACAAAAATGGAAAATACAAGTGCAACCCAACAGGTATGTGCAGGCAGATCTTCACTTGGTGTTCCATGAGGGCTGGAAAAGGAGAAAGGGTGTGAGTGTCCATTCTTCCTTCCATGGCACTTCCAACCCTTTCCACAGTGAAAGAAGGCATGTCTGATGGTGCCGCTGAAGACGCGTTATAGAACACAACAGTTCTCAGAATAGGAAGTTCCAGTACAAGACACATAATGTGTAGAAAGAAGTAGAACAAGAGCTTCAAAATTTACTTATGTCTAGAAATTGGACAGTTCAGTCTGTACAAAACCCAAGACTCACAAATGCCTGTGAATCCCTTAGCAACGATCCTGTTTTCCATCACTTGTGTGTTGGTTTGAGGACAGAGGAAAACAAAGCCAGAACAAGACAGAGCAGATATGAACAGATAAATACTAGGGCTTTTTGTTCTGTAGTTACTTTGATTAAGTAAAGTTAATCCCATGTTCTCTAGCTATATTGGATTGTTTAAGAGATAGTTTGATGCCTAGTGACTTATACTTCAATTTTAAAGAGTAGTATGGCAAAGGTCTGTACTGATCAATACAAGAGCATAATGCAAATGCAGCTTAGCCCTCCTCTATTTTGCAAAATACCACAGCAGAGGAACCTCAGCAGTCCTAAGGAGAGACTTCCTCCTGGGATAATGGTTTATTGTGCACTCAGTGATCAAAGGTACTCCTTAGGTGACAGTCACTGTACCCCATTGTTAGCTCTGGTGAACCTTCTAATCAACTTCATAACCTCAGAAGAAATTAGTGATAGCAGTGAGCCTGCCAAAATTAGCCGTTGCTTTTCAAATCCCAGTGATTTTGTAGCAACACATTGATGAAGGTTGTGAAATTGGCAGCTCTACTGCAAGCCATGCTATGCAGCAGAGATGTTCCTCTGCAGAGGATCAATGTGCACAGCTTAGTCACTATAAAGACTGTAAACCCAAATGTTCTGTTTCTGTTCAGTTGGCTTACACCAGTTCTCAGCAAAGGAATGAGTTTCTCCGTCTCTTTACTTGAGTGCCCACTCACTAGGGTGATGCCTGAGCACCCACCTTTGCCTTAGGAGACCTGCCTGCTAGCTGCAATTATTTCTATCTGACATATTCAAAACTCACCCATGGGTGGGATCTGCCACTTGCATATTTAGACCGAATAGTAATGAAGCTCTTCCCCTTTAGGCTTTGGGAAATGCCGGATCATAGGTGATCCCCACTACGTCACCTTTGATGGCCTGGTGCATCACTTCCAAGGGAAATACACATATATTGTGGCTCAGACCATCCCTGGCCTACCTGATACCTTAACACCATTCAGAATTGAAGGCACAAACTATCCTTTCCTTCTAAACCGACGCATTACTTACCTGAAAGAGGTTCTCGTCAATGTTTACAATCACACAGTGAGATTCATGCAGAACAAGAAGCTTGTGGTAAGTCTCTCACTGCTTGCAGAGCAGAAAAAAAAACCCTTTGAGAGGAAAAAAAAAAATCTGGTTTGAAGAATTTGAAGTATTAAAGCTAACTGCGTTATTACAGCAGTGTGACAGATGACCACAAATGGGATTTTCAGTTGTGCTAAGTCTCTTTTCTCTATAGCCACGAATTCTACTTCAAACAAATGAGTAAACAGAGATTTAGGAATAAAGCACCAAATATCCCAAGACTAAAAATAAATCCATGAAACTTTGTGACGTGGAAAAGAAAGTGTCAATTATGCTAGGAAAAATTAATTTCTTTCTTATTGGTGCATAAGAGTATATGTAGTTCACATATAATTTTTTTACCTTTATGGTAGAAAGTTCTCAGGATGATACAAAAATGCTGTGTCCAGATCATTTTCCTAAAGATGTGATTTTCTTTAACTTAAAAATTTTGAATACTGAGTTTTTTACCTCAATACATTTATATGTGTGTAGCCATGCAGAGCTACAGGCTGGGGTGGGAGTGGCTGGAGAGCAGTCAAACAGAAAGGGATCTGGGGGTACTGATTGACACCCTCTTAAATATGAGCCAGCAGTGTGCTCAGGTGGCCAAGAAGGCCAATGGCATCCTGGCCTGCAGCAGCAATAGTGTGGCCAGCAGGAGCAGGGAGGTCATTCTCCCCCTGGACTCTGCACTGCTTAGGCCACACCTTGAGTCCTGTGTCCAGTTCTGGGCCTCTCAATTTAAGAAGGACATTGAGGTGCTTGAGCGTGTCCAGAGAAGGGCAACGAGGCTGGGGAGAGGCCTGGAGCACAGCCCTATGGAGAGAGGCTGAGGGAGCTGGGATTGGTTAGCCTGGAGAAGAGGAGGCTCAGGGGAGACCTTCTTGCTGTCTACAGCTACCTGAAGGGTGGTTGTAGCCAGGAGGAGGTTGCTTTCTACTCTCAGGCAAGCAGCACCAGAACAAGAGGACACAGTCTCAAGCTGTGCCAGGAGAAGTTTAGGCTGGAGGTGAGGAGAAAGTTCTTGCCTGAGAGAGTCATTGACTGCTGGAATGGGCTGCCCAGGGAGGTGTTGGAGTCAGCGTCCCTGGAGGTGTTCAAGGCGCGTCTGGATGTGGCACTTGGTGCCATGGTCTGGTCTTGAGGTCTGTGGTAATGGGTTGGACTTGAGGATCTTTGAGGTCTCTCTTGGTGATACTGTGATACTGTGACATATCTATATATGTATGTATATGTATGTATATTTATCATAAAGCCAGAGGCATTTATAGTCAGAGCCATTTATAGCACTGATCTGTAATGAAGCCAACTTTGAGTCTGGCCTATATATATATTCTGAATTGCAATCTATTTTTCTGCTTGTAGTTGGATGGTGTGAGAGTGAGACCTCCTGCTCATCCTCATGAAGGTATTCGTATATACCAGAGGACAACAAGGATTTACCTGGAGACAGATTTTGGTTTATACCTGAGCTTTGATGGCAGTCAAAATGCAGGTAAGTGATGGTAAGACAACATGCAGGAAAGCTTATGCAGTATCTCAACAAATGTCTTCATTCCAGAGGAGACCTGCACTCAAAGTAAAATTAGAAACCTTCATCCTCTGAGCCTATTAAAATAATTTAAAATAAAAGTGCTTTCCAAGAACCAGGAAAACCAGAAACCTGGCATTTTTTCATCTGGATCCATCTGAATTTAAGAGAAATGAGATGCAGAGTCAGACTGGTTTATTTTATTCAGCTTAAGTAAGGCCTGAGTGATAAAAACAAAACCAAATCACTTTAAATTGCTGATCAGGATGATGGGGTGAAACCTGAATCTGCCCCTTTGCCAGCTTAAGCCAGTCATAGAACTGAGGGCCTCAAGCTATCCAGCTGTGAGTGCATCTTTTTATCTGCTTCCTCTCAAGAGTATTCCAGCTAATCCCATTCTTCTGTGTAACTCAGTGGGACTCATATCACACATTACACACCTCAGTCATGTAAGTGAAACACACATTGTTGCCTCCTCTGTTTAAAGCAGAGTTACTCCTGATGTACAACAGAATATAGTCAAGTGATTTCTGAGTGTATGGTGAAAGCACCAGGCTACTTATACACGTTGACTATCATTCCAAACCCTAAAATTCCAGCTGTGGAAAGGTCTGTTCTGTAATAATTCTATTTCCTAGTGAGCAAGTGGATTCTAAGTGAGGGGCAAAAAGTGGCTGATGCATTCAGTTTGCTGCAAATCAGTAAGCAGTATGCACTAAGGGCACTCAGGTGGTGATACCATGTTACTGATGCTTTACTGGCTGCGTAACCCAACATTTTTTTCATGGTCCACATTGCAGAGCAACGTAAACAGGCCAGAAACAGCCTTCTGAATACGTGTATGAACATGAATGTTCAGGGCTGTGCTCCAATACTTCATATAAGGCTTGTGTCACACTGCCAGGTCTAATCTGAATCACAAAATGTGGTACCTGGCACTGCTTTCCATCTCTTCCATATGCTGAGAAGCAAATATTTCTGTGTAATAGCTTTCTTTTTTGCCTCCTGAACTTCCCTAGATATCAAGCTGGCCAACACCTACAATGGCAGAGTGGAAGGCTTGTGTGGTGACTTTGATGGGAGATCTAGAAATGACTTCACAAATCCAGATGGTGTTTGGGTGAGGAACGTGAATGTGTTCGGTGAGAGCTGGAAAGTTCCTCTGAGAAGAAGCAGCACTCGTCTCAGGTACTGAATTTGCTACTTAGCATCCATGGCGAGCACAGCAACTGGAAGTGAGGGCATGAAGCCATAGTTAACATTCAGGAATAGCTACACTTCATTATTTCTGGTCGTTATATTCTCTTGGTCTGTGTGTAGAGACCTTTCCTGCTCATCACCAAAGTGAACTACCAATGCTTTTCTATCTAGCCAAAAGAGGCCTGAAGTATCCCTGCATGACTCCAGTATCCCTCTTCAGAGCCACAGTCATTACAAACACTACTGTACAGGCATGAATAAGAGAGAAAAGATATCTTGTGGTGGTACTTAAGAACAGTACCATGAATGCTGTATGTACACACAACTAACTGATGGTTTCATGATGACTTTACAGGCGAGATGTAAACTCAGATGATGAGTTTGAGGAGGAACCAGATACAGGCCTCTTCCAAGGTTGCAGTGAAAATGAGATGGGGCAACAAAATGGAACTTCAAGATGTCAAATCCTGACTGACTCAAATGGTCCCTTCAGAAATTGTCATTCTACAGTCTCACCTGATTTCTATTTCACGTGAGTGCCTGCTACAGACACTTGTTCATCCCATTTGGAAAATCATTCTGGTGCTTGTTTCTCAGAAGAGTTTTTCATCTTTGGTCTTTGGTGTAATAACAGGAACTGGGGATAGTAAATACCTTTGGAGAACTGGGCCCAGTGATTCCCTTATTGATACACATCCATACATTCCCTTGCTTATTTTAAACGAATTGTGATGATCTATCTTTCCATGTATTTAGAGTTTCACTTTTCTGTTAGCTCAAGAAAGTAGCTTTTCTCATTTCCTACAGAGAAAAAGAAACAGTGTTAAACACCATACCTGTAGGCTGGGATTTCCAGTGTACAGTTCTCCCCCATGTTCAGTGAGAATTTAGTACTTGGCACTCTTTCCTTCCTTTTAGCAATTCTAGCTTCATAAAAATTGGCTTTCATGATACAGGCACAAAGACTGAAGCTGTCAGTGATACTTCTTCCATCTTTCATGCAAAAGTGCAGAACTAGAAAAGTGAAGAGCCACTAACCTGTCATCTTCAAGAAAGTTCCCTCTGCTGTGGCCTCTTACATACACAGTTTCTACACACCTGATTTTGAGCTGTAGGAAACCTTTTCATTCATACCCACATTCATTATTCTTCCGTCACCAGTAACAAAATTACCAGGCAGCTGCCAGTTTTTCTTTAGAAATGTAAAGAGAGATAATGCCAACCTCAGCATCCCTTCTAGTTGTGAGAAGAATGTGAAGGAACCATAAGCCAAACAAACCGGACCACTTGCTTCAATGATTCTTAACACAAGCCTGGATGAGGCACTTATTGCCATGGTCTAATTGATTGGGTAGGGCTGGGTGATAGGTTGGACTAGATGATCTTGGAGGTCTCTTCCAACCTTGTTGATTCTATGAGTCTACAATTCTACTTCTCTCCTCACTCTGGAATTTGGTTCTGCTCTCTCATTTTCTGAGGTGCTGCATAATTACAGATCCCATTCACCTCAGATCTCAGTGTCTCTGTAAATCAGGACGTGGATATTCAGACAATGAGCAAATCTGAGAAGGTAGCTCTGGCAAATAAACAAACACTGGGTAAAACAGAGTTCTGTGTCACTAGTCAAGGCATATGGACACGGGGAAGGCACTCAGGTGTTGAAGTAAGTGTGTAGTCCAGCTACAAGACTGAGCAGCATTTAAAAGTGCAAGATGCAGCCATGCTGGCCCAAACCACAGGCAGATAGTGAAGAATAACTTCCTGTGACAGGCAGTCAAGTACCTGCTGATTGCTTGTTCACAGATGAAAATCTCGCATGTTAGCAGAGGCTGCACAACAGATAACCTGAGCTTCCCAATCATCTGGTTGAGGGAACTGGGGTGTTCATTCTGTTTGGAACTAGCTCAGAATCAAACAGGAGCAATAACAAAGCTATTGAGATGATCTCTTTCTCATGTTCCACACAGGAGCTGCCTGTTTGACATATGTGTGCTAGGTGACGACGATGCTACATTATGTCAGAGTCTGGAAGAATATGTGTTGGCTTGTCAACAGCAAGGAGTCAGTATGGAAGGCTGGAGGCAACAAACAGTTTGTGGTAAGCACAGGATACAGAAAGTATGGTTTCCACCTAAAGGACTCTCAAAATCTGAGATTGGAGGCTTTTCCCAGACATACTAATACCAGAGCTTCTCAGGGAATAAAATCATGTTGATTCATGCTTCAATCACTGCTCACAGTGTGGCATCCATACTTGCTCTGCTGGCCTTCTGTGTCTTATGCTGATTTTTACATTTAGAACCCAGCTTAGAAAGTTACTTAGGAATGAAGGAGTAAAAAGTTAGACTTTCAGAGACCATCACAAACCACAAATCTGAAGGGAAAACATTTAATTTCAATCTCTTTTTAAATCTACAGAATATAATAATTCTCTTCTTTGCCTGTGAAATGTTAAGATAAAAAAGATTCTTTACCATAAGGGTAGTGGAACACCAGAACAGGTTGCCTAGGAAGGTAGCTGAGGCCCCATCCCTGGAAATAATCAAAGTGAGACTCAGCAAGGCTCTAGACAACCTGACCTAGTTCAGGATGCCCCTGCTTATTGCAAAGGGGGTTAGACTAGATGACTTTTGGAGGTTCCTTCTATGATTCAATCAAAACCTCCAAATCTTTCAGATTAAACCATGCTGAATTAAACTCAAAATAATCTCAAATCTTTCTTTCCAAAACTGTTGTTTTTTTTTTCAAGTTGGGAGATGAAGCAAACCATGCTTCCCCTGTGGCACCCACAGTTAGATGGCTTTGTATTCCTGGTGAAACACAGCTCCCACAGGTGCTTGCAGGGACGGCTACCCTCAGTGTGTGAGAAGCTGTTTGAGAACAGTGGGTACCACAAATGAGAGCAGAGCATACAAGTACCTTTAAATGTCCATTTATTGGTTTCAGAGTACTTTCCTTATAACTCCAGTGCCGTTGCATGTGAAGGCACATCTCTATGTATGTGCTGTTCATTATGCTGTCTCCTACAATGTGGTGACCTNCAAGCAGAGATATACACTATAGACAGGAATAGTTACAGACATAGACAAGTTAAAGGGAATACAGAAACACAACTCCCCTCCCAGAAATCAGAGACCCCAGGAGGGGCTCCCAACCACCCTTCCACCTTCTCCCCACCCCTGTACCTTACCCCAAGGTTTGCCTTACGCGCAAGGTGAATTAGGAGGATCAGCCAGGGGGGTTAGAAGGAAAGTGGTTAGTGAAAATTAACCAGCAGAGGAGCCAGAGCCAGAAGCTGCTAGACCGCCCCAGCTGCTCTCCCAGAAAGAGACAGAGACTGACTTATCTATATATTTTGGTTATTGTTCCCAAACAATTCTTCAGCAAGCCTATGAGTGAAGTAGCCATCACCATGTTTTCCTTTCACAGCCTATAGTGTAATTTTCTCTATTAAAATATTCTAATTAGCCTCAATTAGCCACATGTTAAGCCATGTGTAGCAGCCTGCTGTAACTAGACTCTCCTTAATTTCACAGGTATATCATGTCCTGCCAACAGCAACTACAGCTCGTGCACATCTGCATGCCCAGCATCCTGCAATGACTTCACCAGCCCCTTGGAGTGTGAATCCTCTTGTGTCGAAGGCTGTGAATGTCTCCCCGGCTACGTTCTCAGCGACTCCAACTGTGTGCCTTACAAAGAATGTGGCTGCACATACCTTGACAAATACTATGAGGTACAGTCTCCCTGTGGGTCACACACCTCCCACAGCACCTTCTGCTAACCACTTTGCCAGTCTCCTCACTCTCCTCAGCATGCGATTTTCCACTAGAAACAAAGACCAATCTTTTAATAAAATTCTGGACTTCACAGAAAGGAAAAAGAGTAGATTACTTGGTCTGCCTCTGAAACTCTGCCTGCCAGAATGCTCCAGACAGACACTTGGAGAAAACATAGTATTACACTCTGACTTCCATGTTAATTACACACCATTATAACATTAAATAGCAGCCTCAAAGGCTCTAAGGGCTACAACACACCAGCCACAGAGATTTCTGTCAGTGGCCTCTCTCTCCTCACTAAAGAATGGTATAGGCAGAGTTGAGAGTCTGTAGTTGGCTGTGGCATGAACAGAGCTGGATTATGAGGAATATAGAGAATCCATTGTCACTGTGGGACAGAACAGCTCCTCTAGATTTCTGAGTTTTACACTCAGATCTCACAGATTTCTGGTTTTACACTAGAGATTTGTTACTGAAGAGGCCTGAGCCAGTGAAGATTGGTTTATGGGATGAAGGAGACACTTACTATGAACACATGGCACTTGCCAAAAA
>VWZE01006862.1:31167-56759 GCA_013396675.1 Eubucco bourcierii | reverse complement strand
AAAAAAAAAAAAAGGCATATAGCATTTCCACCTTTCCTTAGAGGCATGATGCCAGCAACAGGTAGGCATTGCTGGTTGCACAGGTACCCTATGAGGGGCTAGTATTTCACAGGCCAAACTCTTCTTTCCCCTTCTTTCTCTTGGCATCCTTGAGTTTCAAAGAGCTGGATTAGAAAGGTGCTTGCTTGTACAAACAACCAGAAAAAAAAAAAATCCAAAAAGATCTGCCTTGTTGCCATTCATCAGGCATCAGGCAAAGCAGCATGAGGCCCTATTATTCCTTTCATGGTTTTCCTGGCTGATTTAATTTTGTATTTTTTAATATTTAATTGCTGTCTTCCAGGTGGGAGAAATATTCATCACTGATGACTGCTCTCAGAGATGCCAGTGCACAGAAAGTTCCACTGTCTCCTGCACTGACATAGGCTGTGAATCTGATGAGATCTGTAGTATCTCAAACTTCAGTCGTGGATGCTACAAGAGTGAGTCAAATCATCATCACCTTGCCTTTGATGCTAAGAACATATCGCTTATAGGACAAGAGTGGATAGCTGCAATGGAGAGTATACAGAAGGAAAAACACAGCAGAGATCTTGCTCTGATATTTCATTGTAGACATCTCTGTTGTCAAGTACAAGTAATGGGCCTTAAAATAGAGGGGATGTCCAGCATTAGCAGTCAGTACAATCTAAGCAAGAACAGTTCTCACAGGGTTGGATTATCTAAAGAGTCTGAAGTATTTCTCCTTCCTTTTTGCTAGGTGGACCTTGTATGCCAAATCCTTGTAAGAATGATGGAGTTTGCTCTGAAGCTACTTACAGCACTACTGACCCCTTCATTTGTGAATGTTCAGAACTGTACACAGGATCAACATGCGAGGACGAAAGGGCAGGTAACAAAACTGTTTTTGATTTCAGTGTCTTCATTACGCAAACCACTTTCCAAAATGGTCATGGTTATGGAGAAGGCTGAGCTTGCTCTTCATTTCCATGCTCAAATCAGTAACCCAGTGGGTAAGAGCCTGTGGCCATCCAAGCAGAAAGGAGTGGGATCCCCCAGTGGAGAGGTTCTAGGAGGTATGACAGCAGGGCTCTGCAGGGCACACAGAGCTGAGTCTGCCAGGATTCCAGAAAGCCACAGTAATCAGAGAACACATACAATCAAAGAATTGTCAGGGCTGGAAAGGGCCTCAAGGATCATCTAGTTCAAACCCCCCTGCCATGGGCAGGGACACCTCACAGTAGATCAAGTTGCTCAGAGCCACACCCAGCCTAGCTTTAAAGACCTCCAGGGATGAGGCTTTCAACACCTCCCTGAGCAACTTGTTCCAAGTGTCTCACCCCTCTCATGGTGAAGAACTTCTTCCTAACATCCGATCTGAATCTACCCACTTCTAGTTTTGCTCCATTCCCCTCCTCCCAGTCCTAGAAATATCTGACATCTTAAAAAGTCCTCACCAGCTTTCCTGTAGCCCCCTTCAGATACTGGAAAGCCACAATAAGGTCTTCTCAGAACCTTCTCCTCTCCAGATAGAACAGCTCAACTCTCTCAGTCTGTCTTCATAACAGAGGACTCCAGTCCTCTGGCCATCCTTGTGGCCCTTCTCTGGACATGCTCCAGCATGGGTTTGAACTGGCAGAGGGGAGATTTAGACTGGATGTTAGGAGGAAGTTCTTTCCAGTGAGGGTGGTGAGACACTGGAACAGGTTGCCCAGGGAGGTCGTGGCTGCTCCCTCCCTGGAGGTGTTCAAGGCCAGACTGGATGAGGCCTTGAGTAACCTGTACCAGTTGGAGGTGTCCCTGCCTATGGCAGGGCGTTGGAACTAGATGATCTTTGAGGTCCCTTCCAACCTTACCATTCTATGATTCTATGATCTATGTAAACTAAGCAGACAGTGAAGGACTGAGAAAAAAAATCTGTTGGCAGTATGGTTAACTTTCACTGACAAGGTTCTTACTTCCTCTTCAGCTGAAGACGTTCCCACAGAGGATCTCGAACACAATATAACCGCCGTTGTGATTGCAGTTGTATTAGGCGCAGTTGTTATCGTCCTACTCATCCTCTTTTCAGTGAGCCTGCTCAGGTAAGGCTTGGCCCAGCTTTGCTGCACTTAGCAGATTCAAGACATATGCACCCCTTTTAGAACCTGTAAACCTAAAAATTCCCATCAGTCACATACTTGCAGGGCCAGAACGGAACAGCAGAATTCAAGATCTCATCTGAGGAATGCGAGGGAAAACTTAGCTTTTTCTACAGATACAAACTTGTCCATTTCCTCTGCACAGGGCATATGCACCACTAGCACAAAACCTGAGCTTCTCCAAAACCTGACTTCAGTCACACTCACACCAATATTTGACTTATTGCTGCAGCTAAGAACAGAAAGTAAAAATGGTTGGTCTTTTTGCTTTTTTCCCATTCTACAGAAGCAGGAGAAAGGCAGATACAGCTGTGATATCAGGAGGTTCCTCTTTGCGGCACTCCAGGGATGCACTGGATGACAGAGTATGTGAGCGAGATTATGGCTACGTCACGAACGCTGCCTTCGATGAAAACGAATCCTAAAATGCACACCTACAGTCAGAAATATTTTTCTAGCTCATTTGTGTTACTTTCTGCTCTTCTATTTAAACAGTGTTGCTAATATTTTGAGAAGAAATAATAATAAATAATCTATTGCATTTGCTGAAAACCTTTGGCGTTGTTCATCTAGAGCACCTCTCTGGTGTCGTGTTGTGAGATGCAGATTGAGACACGTCCTGACTCACAGAAGTGACTGAAAAACACCAAGCACACGAAGAGGTGCCTGCTCACCCTGAGCTGATTGTGCCCCTTCCCCAGTAGTGCCTGTGCCTGCTTTCCCCAAGATGTATAGCTTTTCCTACACTTCTCCCTGGGGCACTCATGGTTAGGGTTACCTTTACCTGCTGACAGGCAAAAGTTATATATGGTTAAATAAGCTTTCAGCACCTGGTGAGAGTACCTCTCTTCCAAAGTCCAAGTAGATCTTTTCCTTTGCCTTTTCAGCAAGTGGGAGAGGGCATGGGAGGGAGGAGTTCCGAGTACGTAGGTAGATCATTTAAGGAAAAAGGTCATTAGAGCCTCCCATGTGGTTGTGCTGATTCCCTGCCACTCCCTAAGAGTTGCCCACCAAGCGTGATGCTTGTGGCCCAGGTACCACTCACATCCACCTCTGCTCCCACTTGCTGGCACTCATCTGCCAACACAACTTCAGAGCTGATGCCAAGCACAATGCATATCCAGTCCCCCATGTTCAGCAATAGGCAGGACAAACTCTTACTGAATGCTCAAGTTTTATTCTAGATAATTCAGAAGTTGAGGGAGTAGAGAAAAGCACTCCATGGTTTCAGAGTACTTCTGCTTTACTTCCTCTACAAAGCTTACAAGTGAGCAGCAACTATTGGCAATGAGCTCAGGCACCTTACAGGCTGTTTATAGCAAGGCCTCTGTTTGTAGAAGACTCCATGACAGATCACTAGTAAGGTTCAGAGGACCAAGGCATTGCATGGGTCTTGTCCAGACACAGAACAAATCTCCAGAGCAAAGCTTTGAGCCATAAGAAATGCACGATTATGGTTTCTCTGATGCTTTTCCAGTTATTTGAGGCTCATTTCTGATTAGAGTGATCAACTGTATGGGGTTTCCATTGTTTTTGCCATAATGCTAGTTATTATTTACTTACTCTTTCTCCTTTCCCTTGTATCCATAAAATCCTGTGTGCTGTTAGTCAGAAGCATGTTTGTACCCTCCATGAACAGTCTGGTAGACAAAGGCACTTTGTTCTGGCCTGTTCAAGAACATGTCAGCTGCCCATACATGCACACCACAGCTAGTTTGGAGAGGAGGTAATGCAAAAAGGCTTTCAGCCTCATTACATAATGAAAATGAATTGGCCTGAGAGACCTACTCGCATGCAAACGAACTGCCAACCTTATGCTGGAAATTCACTGCAGTAACAGAAGCATCATTCCTGCCTGTTCAGTGGCAGCTCCCTAGTGTGCTCTCGTGCTTGCTAACAGTGTGATTCCATGGATGTTGAGCAATGCTGACCACTTGCCTCCCCTTGCAGCCACAGGGAGCACAGGCTAGTGCCCCCTCCCTGCCCCAGGATCCCAAACAGGTCCCAGCAATGCCCAAAGTAAAGCAGATTTCTGGGTTTCCATGGATATGCTTCTTTGATTTTTTTATCGATACCACAAGAATTCCCTTGGCTTTCCCCAGGGAGTGATACTGCAATGCAATGCTCCTCCGAATTAACTCATGCCAACAGAAGCCAGAAATGGCAAATCTTCCGCTGCTCTGATCTTTTAAATCAACCAGTTTGTTCACCCGGCTCCTGAAATGCTGGTCGTTAAATGCACTGCTTGGGCCATTTCACTCAGAGGGTAATTCTGTTGTTGGTGAACTCAGCTTTCTAGCACCGTGGCAGCAATAGCCAAGGAGACAACCCAGCCTGCTCAGCTCTGCTCACTCCTCAGATCAGAGGACTTTTGCTGGACAAAATCATGAGATTCCGCTTATGTCCTGAAAGAAATTCCCGGGCCACAACATGAAAAACCGTCCTAGAAATCGCTTTGCCCTAAAGCGGCATTTGGGATTTACTCTGAGCTCCACCTCCTTCGCTTCTCTTCGCCAGCAATAATGCGTAACCGAAACAGCAGCACACCCCTTCCTAGGAGGCTTGCTTCTGAGGGATGCTGGTTCACCCCCGGCGCTGCAGGACAGCTACGCCGGCTCCGCACACCGGGGGCCCACCTCCACAGCTGGCAGAGCATCGAGAGCTGCGGCAGAGCCTCCGGACGGCAGGGGAGGACTGGGCTGGCCGTCATTCCCAGGGGCAGGAAGAGCTTTCCCACCCGGCGGGCGGAGCCTCCGCTGGCGGAGCTGAGCGGCTACCCGGACACCCGCCCGGCCGGGAGAAGATAGGACTCGGCCGGCTTCCGCTCCCTACTCCGGGACACGGCAGCAACGGGACGGGCGGAGGGGCGCTGTGGGTGAGCAAGGTGCTAAGGCTGGGGGGCGCGGAGGAGCTCCTGGGGCGGGAGCGAGAGCAAGAGCAGGCGTCCGCCAGCGGCATCGCGGGAGGGGATTCTGTTCCTCTACTCCGACCCCACCTGCAGTGATGGGTCCGCTCTGGAGCTCTCGGCACTAGCAAGACCTGGACTTGTTGGAGCGAGGTGGTTAGATGCCACATCCCTGGGAACATTCAAAGTCAGGTTGGACTGGGCTCTGAGCAACCTGACCCAGAATTTCCCTGATCACTGCGGGGGAAGGGCTGGACTAAATCATCTGCAGAGATCCCTTCCAATCCAGAGCATTCCATGTGTCTGAGATATGACCCCTGCAGGGGTGCCGGGCGCTTTGTCACAGGGATGCTGGCGGGGTGTGTGTGTGTCTGCCGAGCCCTCGAAGGCACCGCAAAGCCTGGGGACGGCCTCGACACCCCAGGTGTCCCTCGGGGAGTTGCGACCCCGCACCGGCGCTAGCCCGGTACCGGAAGCAGCAGAGCCCCGAAAGAAGCAGGTCTGGGAGGGGATCGGTGAGGTGTTGCTGAGGAGCGGCAGGAGCGGGCCGGGGCCGGGCGCTGCGAGCTGGCTGCCAGCCCGTAATGACTTCAGCCTTCGCCTGCAGCGCTTGGCAGCTCGGGTGGCGATGACGTCGCTGACAGGCGGGAACAGCTGCCTCAGCAGGGCCCTCTAGAGTTTGGGGGGGGCGGGGGGAAGGACAGACATAGACCACAGGAGCAGCTGGGTACCGCCTGTTGATGCTCCGCATGTGGTATGAGCATACCCGTGCCTGATGATATCCCTGCCTGCCATCTCCCAGCAGATGTCCTGTGCACATCCCAGATCTCCCCTCTCTACCGTACCCGGCGCCTAGTCTGCCCAGCAAGAGGGACAAGCTCTGACCTCACATTCTTGAGATGGCAGCTTACCCTGGTGACCCTGAGCCTGGGGATCTGATCGAGATTTTCCGACCAGCTTACCAGCACTGGGCCCTCTACCTGGGAGATGGGTACATCATCAACGTGGCACCCATAGGTAAGGTTGCTGCAGCCTGGCAGGGTGTAGAGGGACGTTTGGAGTGACCCAGGAGCCCTGTCTCCCTCCATGGGCTAGTGGTGGATGCTGTGTGTACAGGTATCTTTCCATGAGCCGGGTAGAAACTGCACTGAGGTCTTAGCAGGTCCAGACAGAGCCTGCCTGGCTCATCCTGTCACTGCCTTCCCCAGATGAAGGGTCCACAGACGGATTAGCCAGCGTCACATCAGTGTTCTGCAGAAAGGCTCGGGTGAGGATGCAGCTCCTTAAGGACGTGGTGGGAAATGACACCTACCGCGTCAACAACAAACACGATGGCATCTACACTCCTCTCCCAGTGAGGGAGATCATCCGTCGTGCGCGGCGCTTCATTGACCAGGAGGTGTCCTACGATGTGCTCGGCAACAACTGCGAGCACTTCGTGACGTCGCTCCGTTATGGCAAGGCGGTCTCTGGCCAGGTAAGTAACATGGGATTGTCCCTGCAAGCTCCACAGTGCATCTCCTTGCTGCTCTGTGGGGGGCCCTGGACTATAGCAGAGCCTGCAAATTGGATGGGGACAGCAAAGCCCCAGGTATAGGGTCCAAACCATCATTTCTTATGGACTCACTGGACATCCTGAACCCAAAGGTTCTCTGCGGACTGTCTGCACCCTGACTTTGCCCTCTTACTGAATGTTGCAGCCCAGGGATAAAAGCCTGGGTGTTGCCACTTATGGGGCAGGTCTCATTAATTTAATTGCTTTATTATCTCTTCTCTTCATTAGCATGCCTGGGGTAGAGAATAAAACACAGCCTGGAAACACGGTGAACTTTTTTTCTTCCCCCTTGCAGGCCGACAGAGCAATCACTGCCATTGGGGTTGCGGCAGTTGCTGCTAGTGCTATCACCTTGCTGAGCTTCCTCCGCAGCAGAACCAGAGAGAGACAGTACTGACAGGCCCTCAGGATGAGCTCAGAGCAGGGCAGGAAGCAGCCTGGCCTTGGAGGGACCTGGGACAATTTGTGACCACAGCTGCCACTGAGACTTACTAACGACTGTCACCCTTGATGAAAGCAGCACTAACATGTTTGCTACATCTGCTTTTATTTTACCCCCCACCGTGATTTTTTGTGGTAGGCTGGAAGCACTTGCAAGGAAGTTCTCCATCCTTACACCCCTAGTGCTCTGCTGAGGGCTGGCATAGGCTCTCTGCACACATCCTGGTTTTATCAGCTACATCCTCTGGGCTCTTTCAGTGAATAACCTATTTTAACTTTAATTTGCTTTTAAATTTAATTTTAATTTAATTTTAATTTTAATTTATAGATAAATATTGTTGAGGGCTTGTTGTGTTTTAATTCAAAATTGTGTGTTAATTCAAAATTTATAGATAAATATTGCTGAGGGTCTGTGCAAGTGGAAAATGCCAGGTTCCAGGCATGCAGAAGGGTAGACAGGGCATGTGGTGCCTGAGCTGAGTTCTTTCTGTGAGAGCAGGAGACAGGAAGGAAGGGCAGGTCTTACAGGCTGTGTGTTTTAAATGATATTTTTTTGCACAGTGGTGTTTTGCTTAGTTTTCTCCTGCCTGGAAAGTGCTCCTTTCCCTGGCTTCCCTGACTAAACCTCCCAGCTAGCATTTTCTCTAAGCTGCTGTTTGTTCCAGACCCAGGCCACTGAAATTTCCCTCCTTGTGCCTCTTTAAGTGCAGTAGTTGTTGGTACTGGGCCTTGACAAACTTTCTGGATCACAGAGTCATTCAGGTTGGAAGAGATCAAGTCCAACTATTGACTCTACTCTACAAAGTTCACCCTTAAACCATATGTCCAAGAGCCACATCCAAATGACCTTTAAACACAGCCAGGGTTGGTGACTCTGCCAATGTTCCAATGTCTGACCACTCTTGCTGTGAAAAAAATTTTCCAAATGACCAATCCAAACCCTCCCTGTTGCAGCTTGAGGACATTTCCTCTTGTCCTATCACAAATTGCCTTTGATAAGAGACCAGCACCAACCTCTCCACAACCTCCTTTCAGGTAGCTGTAGACAGCAATGAGGTCTCTCCTCAGCCTCCTCCTCTTCAAACTACACAGCCCCAGCTGCTGTAGTTGCTCTTCATAAGATTTATTCTCCAGGTCCCTGCATTGCTGTGGGTTATGTACCTGCAGAATGAGCACCTATGTTCCAGCTCCACTATTTCCTTGTCAGAAAGCTGCTTTGTGGCTTGTCTTAGAAGAAAGCTGGTTTGGAAAAGTGAGGTTTATGATTCTCTACAAGGAGTATCTGGCTGAAGTGTTTGGAACTGTTTATTTGCTGAGTGTAAAAAGTTAAATCCTGTGTTGCTTTTGCCACAAGCAGCTGCCTGGACTGTTAGAAGAGAGGAGTGCAAAAGAGCTGTCTGTGAGAGGCTGTCTCCTCTTAACATGTACATAACAGGATCAGAAGCTTTTTTTAACATGGGTTGAAATAACACAGCCAAGACTTCTGGTGGTAATTTGTAGTGCCCTCAATTATTACATTTAAATAAAGTTGTTGCTAATATTTTTTTACTATGGGGAAACACACTGAAATAAAACTGAATCTGAAAGTCCATTTTTGCTTCCTGCTAGTGCAATCAAAAGTTGCTTCACAACTAAACTAATTAGGTGGTTGAACAACTTGAAACTGAAGAGCTTCTTGTACTTCTCTCTCCTATGAGGACAGGCTGAGAGAGTTGGGGCTCTTCAGTCTGGAGAAGAGAAGGTTTCGAGGGGACCTGATAGTAGCCTTCCAGTATCTGAAGGGGGCCTACAGGAAGGCTGGGGAGGGACTATTGACAAGATCTTGCAACGACAGGACAAGGGGCAATGGGTTTGAACTGGCAGAGGGGAGATTTAGACTGGATGTTAGGAGGAAGTTCTTTCCAGTGAGGGTGGTGAGGCACTGGCACAGGTTGCCCAGGGAGGTTGTGGCTGCTTCCTCCCTGGAGGTGTTCAAGGCCAGACTGGATGAGGCCTTGAGTGAGCTGTACTAGTGGGAGGTGTCCCTGCCTATGGCAGGGGGTTGGAACTAGCTGATCCTTGAGGTCCCTTCCAACCTTACCATTCTATGATTCTATGATTCTCCAGCAGCCATGAGCCAGAGCATGTTTAAACCCCTGCTTGTTGGCATAATAAAACAAGAGGCCGAGGCTTAGCCCTGCTTTCTGCTGTGGGACACAAAACCTGGGCCTGGCTCTGGCAGTGGCAGAGCACAAACTTGGGAGGCCATGTGCAGATGTGTGCAGCAGCTGTGCTGTCCTTTGCCTCTGCACACTTAAGCAGGGTGTACCTTCACCAGCCTTCCCAGCCTACTCTTACAGCTTTAACCTTTCCCAGACTCGGAGCCTTCTGTCTGCAAGAACGGCCATGGGAGAGCTGGCTGAGGGCAGCCTGTGCACCCTCTCACAAGTGTCTTTCACTTTGGAATGCATAACAAAAAATGGGAATTACTGCATCCAGGGAATGCTCTTGCAGTGCTTGGAAGCTGGAGCATTCTGTGGAGTGCAGGGTTTTGCAGTTGTGACCTCTGAGTGGTCAAGACCGAGCCTCTTGTCTTGGATTGCCTTTTCATTAATGCCAATTCCCGTGGCAAATACGTTGGAAGGATTTGGTGGAGCAGTGACTGAAACGTGGAGTGAGAGCATGACGTGGAGCACCAGAAGCCATCACTTCACTCTATTCAGTATTTTTGAGCCTCTGCAGATGTTGGTGAGGTCCCAGACCTGCTGTTGCAATGGAGTAGAGTCAAGACTGTTATTTTACCTGTGGCTGAGATTAATTTTTGGCTGTGCTCCAGGGCCCATCCAGCATGGGCCCAGCCTGCCTCGAAATGCAGAGGTTTGTGCAGGGCTTTCAAACAGCTGGATGTGGTGCACATCCAAGGATTTATACAGACTGTTCAGTGCAATCTGGGGAGAATGTCATCTGTGCAGTCCCACACCCAGCTGCAAGATCTCACCTAGTCCTCGCCGCTGTGCTCGTAGGTGGGGTTAATGTAAATCTCCTCCATGCTTTCTGCTGCTGAGTTTTTGATGTTCACAGGAGGCCAACTGGAGTCCCTCTGCAGCATCCTCTGCCATTTTTGGTATGGGCTGTTTGACTGGTACCCAAACCAGGTTTTAATCAGCAGCCAAAGGTGCTTGTTCTGCAAGACAGCATCCTGTGGAGTGCCATGGCACAGGGTCAGTGCTGTTGCCCTTCAGTGGAAGGGGCCAAAAGCCATCCTTTGCTACATGTGCAGCCCACCCTCAATCTCACAGCACTGGGTGGGTGTGTGCACTCCCCTTCAGTAACCACTGCCAAATGCCACCTTCCTCATCCACGGGAAGGCACAGGAAGGCACAATTTTATCCTGTTTAGCTAAAGGGGATAATCAAAGGGCAAGATTTTCCTCTGGAGGCTGTAGGGCAAGCAAGCACTGCTGCTTCTTGTGGAAGAAAATACTGGATGCTGGGTGCAGCCAACCTTGACCCACAAAACACTCTGGGGCTTAATCATTATTGCAGTAGCCAACAGCATGAGTCACAACAATCTCTGGCCTGGCTGAATTTAGGACCAGAGGGAAGAGGTTGTTTCGAAACCAATACCAAGTGACTGGCTCGACACGTGCTGCCCTGTAGGCCAGGACAGAGGGCTCCTCCTGAGCACCTCCACTTCAGCTTACTCCCTTTCTAAAGTCTTGAGAGATGTGGTATAAATCACATCTTGGGGGCTGCATAAAATGGATTTGGCTGACACACATTGAATCTTCAGGACCTAGAAAGTACCCGAGTGTCCACGCTTGTGCAGAAGGGGACCCTGCCTGAAAATGGGGTACGAAGACCTGACCAGACACTGCTCCTGTTCACCTTGAGGAACCAGAGACAAATACACTCACCTCTGTAAAGAAAGATATGCAAAAGGTGAGCAAAAGCATCAGCAAGATGTAAACTCTCCAGATCACAGGAGTGCAAAGAAACTGTTGGAAAAGACACAAACAGCAATTAAGTTTAAATGTCTTGCCAAGATTTGCATCTGTTCCTAATGAAGCTGACTACTACTTTCCCAGTGGCAAGCATGGAAGAGGCAGTATGAAGTGTCAGTAATTCCTTCTCACAGAGATCTTGGAAGATTTGATGCCAGATTCCACATGGCATGCAGCTGTCTAACTCAGCTATTTAAGCTACTCCTGAAACCTACAGGTCAGGTGCCCAGGGCAGTATTTGGTGCCCAAATACTTCTGGGGAGCTGAAGCTAATGCACACCATGCAGCTCCTCTCCCTCTGCGTGTGCTTGCCCTAAGACCTGGCCTTCACCTAAATTTATCCCATGCAGGAGGGCTGGGGTTGAGTCACAGGACTTGGTCGTACCCAACACTGGGCAACTGGAGGCAGCTGCTTGCACTGTGCCCTGGCTGAGCCTCCAGGAGGGCTGAGGCAGCCCCATGTGAGCTAATGGTGTTTGAGGCAGGGGCAGATGCATTCCCTGCCCAATTCTCAGTCCAACAAGCCTCCCACAACATGCAAGACCACAAGCCACCTATTGTGCTTTTCTGTGAGGAAAAAAGCTCAGCAAGCCCTAAGTACTTTTTCTTCGCCCGTTTGCCTCTCAGTAATTAGAAGAAAGGAAGGCTACCTTATTAATCAGGCCCTTCTCAGAAGGATGTTAGAGGAGTTTGAAAGGGCTGCCCAAGCAGCATCAGATCAGCAAATTCATTCCAAGGTGACTATAGCTTCTGCTCTACCTGCCCAGGTAAAGAGCCAACAAAACAGTTGGCATGCAAAGGAGATGCACATTTGATTTGTGCTTACCTGCATGCTGTTGTACACAGCATCAATGTCAGCAAAGAAGAGGAAGAGGCATACTGCAAGCTGGAGGGCCAGGAGGACTGAAAACACATCTAGGGAAAGAAGAGCACTTGTGGCTTTGGGAAGGAGTCAGATTAGTGACCAAACTACAAATGTGCTGGCAGGAGACTCAAGTACCAGTGCTGTAAAATTAGCATCATGTAAAATGCCTTTCTTTCCCCTGCCCCTAAAAGAAGAGCTGTGGAATTGAAACTAGAGGAGCCCATTGCAACCACCTACACTGTTTTTTCTTGCACAATTTTTTTCTTGCACAAGTGATTTGCCCCATTCTTACACAACTACAGAAAGCTGCCTTGAAGGGGCACTGCTGTGAGCCACATCAGCATCCCTCCCCCTGCACTTGCTCCTCTATATGCTCAGCTCTACACATGGACCCCAGACAGCAGAGGAGATCATTTGTTCTTCAGGGCTGCCCTCCTGGGCAGGGCCAGTTGCTTCTCCAACTGACAGGTTGCAAAGGTGGCATATACCCGTGCCTTCCACAGGAAGAGCTTGTCAGGCTTTGCATCCTCTACCAAAGGAGGTGGAGGCAACAGAATGATGGCAAATGGCTCAGATGTCTGAAGGTGTAAAACTCCTGGCAATTACAAGGAGGTGAGTATCTTAAAACTAGTTGGGTCAGCAGCTCCCAACAGCATTTTCACTGCCAGGGACCAGAAGGGAGAAGGCTGAGTGAGTGGCCCTTTGCTTCCACAGATAAAACACAAAAAAAGTGTGCAGATTTCTGAGCTGATAGAGTTCTCTGTCCTGTCTCAGCCTGGCTACACACAGGACAGCTTCTTTCCAGTCTCATCTGTCTCCTGCAGGTGATCAGTGCTCTGTGAAATAGGTTTGGGACCTGGCTTTTCACAAAACACCTAGCTAATTCAAGTGCCAGGATGAAGCAAAGCCCTGCCCTCTCATCCACGAGCTGCAACTGCAAAGGAGCTATCAGTCAGTCAATGGCTGAAAGGGTTACATCAGTTCTGCAAAACTCAAAAGAAAGGTTATTGTGAGAGGATTTTAACAGTGATATTATCATGGGCCTTGCTTTCTTATCTCTAGGAGTGGAAATTGGGCAAAGTGATGCTGTGAATCTCAGAGGAACTCCTTTTGATAGATATCAAAACAACTACACCTGATCCCCATGTGCTCTCTGTTCACAATTATACACAGTTCTGCACTAAATCTAGCCCATCATCTTCTGCAAAGCACACATCTTCCAAAACAAAATGCGGGCTCCTTTGTGAGCTCTGCAGCTTCTTATCTCAAGGAGGGAGCTGACACAAGCAGTGCTCACCAAACCCTTTTGTAAAGCAGAGGTAGGAGCTCACATACAGAATCAAAGAATTAACCAGGATGGAGAAGACCTCTGAGATCATTGAGTCCAATCCATCACCCAGCACCTTGTAATTAACTAAACTATGGCACTAAGTGCCTCATCCAACCTCACCTTAAACACCTCTAGGGATGGTGACTCCACCACCTCCCCAGGCAGCCCATTCCAATGCTGTGATGAACTTCTTCCTAACTGTCCAGCCTAAACCTTCCCTGGCACAGTTTGAGACTGTGTCCTCTTGTTCTGGTGCTGGGTGCCTGGGAGAAGAGACCAACCCCACCTGGCTACAACCTCCTTTCAGGTAGTTGTAGAGAGCAGTGAGGTCTGCCCTGAGCCTCCTCTTCTTCAGGCTGCACACCCCCAGCTCCCTCAGCCTCTCCTCACAGAGCTGTGCTCCAGGGTCCTCACCAGCCTTGCTGCCCATTTCTGGACACGCTCAAGCACCTCAACATCTTTCTTAAATTGAGGGGCCCAGAACTGGACACAGGACTCAAGCTGTGGCCTAACCAGTGCAGAGTCCAGGGGGAGAATGACCTCCCTGCTCCTGCTGGCCACACTATTGCTGCTGCAGGCCAGGATGCCATTGGCCTTCTTGGCCACCTGAGCACACTGCTGGCTCATGTTCAGTCAGCTGTCGACCAGTACCCCCAGGTCCCTCTCTGCCTGGCTGCTCTCCAGCCTGTAGCACTGCTTGGGGTTGTTGTGGCAAAGTGCAGCATACACCAGCTACTGGTTTACATGCCAATCACTGGCGTGGATAAACAAAAATCTACAGATTCCCTTTCCAGCAGCCTCTCCTGCTAGGCAGGAGGCAGGACCAGGAGTCAGCAGACAGTGTGTTACTCCAGCTTTACTCACAGTTAGTGTAGATGGGCTTCCGAAAAGGCTTTCCCTTGGAAAAGACAAAAGCCACAATGATGCAGTTGATAGAAGACAATGGCCACAGTGTAGTGTCTTCATAACTGAGGACAGGGCTCTGGGCACTGCTGCTGGTACTGTTTTCCCCTGGGCTGGTGGAGGACAGAGTCTGGTTCCCTGGAGAGCAATGTCTGTAAGGTAACATGCAGCGTTTTGCTCCTGCTCTCTCTGCAAACAGCAATTCCCTCTTCTTTCCAACCCAGCCTGCTGTAATCAGGTATTGCCCACAGAAGAAGGAGTGAAAAAGATACATTTAAACCCCTGCAGCAAACCAACCCAAACCAAAATCAGCTCGATTTTCTAGTGTGTGCATTGCCTCATCTGGGGCTGGCAAGGCTGGAGTGTCCCCAGCACACATCAGCAGTGCCATCTGCAAGCTGGAGATCAGAGACAAAAGCAGGGACTCACCTCTGGCTGGCCAGTGCTACATACCAGGGCTGCTGCTTCACCAGGAGGAAGCCACAGGTTTGCAGGACAAGGGTAAAGCACACATTGAGGATGATGGAGAGCAGCAATGGAGGAGAGATGAGCTGCCCAGGAGGGCGATAAGGTGCCAGCGTTGGATAGGCTTCAGTCAAGCTCACTGGAGAGAAAGCAGAAGTGTTTGCAGTCCCTGTCAGCCCAGCTCACTTGCATCCCTCTGCATTTGTTGGGCAAGCAGAGACACACACAGAGTCCCCATTCACTCACCAGAGGTAAAAGCTGCAAAGCCTGGCCCTAATAAGCAGGCAAGAAGTAGCTTTGATCTCCACTGTTCCCACCGGAACCTTATATGAATGCTACTCTCAGGAAAACACAGAGAAAACATGGGGAATAGCATTCCATCCATGGGGTTCTCCATGGGAGCCCAAGGGTCACTAGGTTCCATGCTGGGAACACACAAGAAAGCCAGGAGCCAAAGTTACCCTGAGCCCCACCAGCAGTCACCAGTGCAGCTGTTCTTTTTCCAGTCCAATCTCACCTCTAAACCCTATCACTTATGTACAAAGTTCTGCAGCTTCCTTTGCAAAGAGTTGAGAGCCAAATCTCCCAGCCTAGGCCTTAGGGCTTGGTTTAGAATCAATGGTTATGATGTCACTGCCAGCAGGACCTGGCTTCCTTCCTTTGATTTTCAGTGGGGAATGAAGTCAGGCGTTCTCCTGACTCTCCAAGAGACACAACTGGCTTCCCAAGGTGCTTACTTGTTAGGCAAACCAGAAGGGTAATGATGACATCTTGTATCAAATACTGGTAATTGCCAAAGACTTGCAGTTGCTGGAACAAAACAAACAAACAAACAAACAAAACCAACAAGCTAGCACCCTCTGAGAACCAAAGACAACTTTGATGGTACAAACAAACTGTAGCACCTGATACTGTTTCAGAGCAACACCACACCAGCAACAGCAGTCTCACAGCCCCGATGCAGCCCTGTGAAGACCAGCAAGTCCAGTTTACCAGCTGTCAGCCTGGTCCCACCGAACCTTTTGTTAATTCATGGCACTTGTGGGCAACCTAACATTTGAATTTGGCATTTGAATGGCTTCTTTCACCCTCCTTCTGGGAGATACCAGTGCCTTTTGGGCCACTTAGATCAGGTCATGCACTGCTATCCCACAGTAACAGCACAGATGGAGTTTCACTTTGTGCCAGATTCGAGATATCCTTGGGTAGTGGAGACATTGATAAAGTTGGTGTGCCCAAATCAGTGGCTAGGGAAGCTGTCCCCACGTGGTGACTCACCAGTAGTCCCTGTTTGCCAGCAAGACTGGCCTACACCTCACAGATTCACAGCAGCTCACTTTGCTTTCTGCCTTTCATCCTTTGTGGGGCTGTGCATGGATGTGTGTGAAATGAGGCAAGAGAAGGGGCCCGGAGTAAATCCATGCATGAGCTTTCTTTGCTGTTTTTACAGTTTTAGAGGATTCACCACGTACTGGTCACACACCATGGCAATTCTTCTTTAACTACCCTTCTTCATCACCACCACGCTCCTTTTTCAAGCCTTTTTTTCCAGCAGAGAGAGCCACCTGCTCTCCCAAAGCCTCTATCTTATAGCAAGTTGTGCTTCTGAGTCTCCATCACTCAGCCAGGCAGGACTCAACCCACTTCTAATTCTCTTTCTTTTATTGCAATAGATGAAGTTTTATCACTGGGCTTTTCCCCTGCATCCATGTGTCCTAAAATCAACGTGCCCTGTGCTGGTACTTACCCAGCTTTCAACATCTCTGTTATTCTCTGAAGCCCTGTATACCTTTTCTTACCTGCTGAGTAGTACCACTAGAGAAACAGACCTGTGGTGAGCACAGTGTACTGACAAAAGATGCATGAACCACTTACCCAAAAGAGCAGAGCAGTGCCAACAAACTGGATCAGGCCGTAAAGGGTCAGGTATTTAACCACACCGAAGGAAGCAACTAAAGCAGCTCGACCTTCCCTGCTCCAAACACAAAACAAAGCTAAAAGCCCTGCAGACAGCTTCAGTACTGCAGGGTTAGTGCTACAGATGGTTTCTGCTTTTAGGACCTGTGTTTGGCATCTCTAAGAACCACAGGAAACAGTAGAAACTCCACAGACAAGTATTTTGGCCTTAGGATACTGCAGAGCCACTTAAATCCCCTTCATCTGCCATGTTGTATTCCTTCAGTTTTATTCTGCAGGTACAATTTTAATACCTGGATTAAACTGCTGTTACTTTTTCATTACTGCATTGCTCAGCAGTTCTGGGAATCAAGCACACTGCTGCACAAACAGGCAACTATCTCCTCATACAGTAGCATATGGATGCAGATTTTTTTTTTCAAGCATTTCCAAGCAAATCTATTCTGTGGTCACTGTTATACTTGCCCTTTAATGTGGCTCTATTGCTGTACCTGTTCCAAACATATCAGCCACCATGGCCAACGCTCTCCTAAAACTACAAGAAACCTCCCAGCATTGAAATTTGTGGATCAAAACCAATTCAAAAACCCTTCTGCTATGCTTTCACAGAATCACAGAATGTTAGGGGTTGACAGGGACCTCAAAACATCACCCAGCCCAACCCCACAGCCAGAGCAGGATCACCTAGGGCAGGTCACACAGGAACACATCCAGGTGGGTTTTGGATGTCTGCAGAAGGGGAGATTCCACAACCTGTTTGAGCAGCCTATTCCAGTGTTTTATCACCCTCACAGTGAAAAAGTATTTCCTTGTGTTCACGTGGAACATCTTCTGCTCCAGCTTGCCTCCACCACCCCTTCCAAGAGACCTAGGTAGCATTTTTGACAGCAGCTCTGATGCATAACCTATGCCTTTGTTCCTGAGTGACTCTTGAATCTCCTGGGCTTGAAGACCAAGCCCTACATTTTAATTAGTTACTGAGAGATAGTTTGGTGTATCAGCATCTCTGAGAGCAGTGCACTGCCACTCATGGTCCTGCCCTCTCAGCTGACAGCAGGCAGCAGCTCCCCTGGCTGTGCATCAGGGCACAGGCAGCAGACTCACCTGATGAGTTCTGGCACGCACTGGATGTTGGGGATTTGGGAGGTGAAAGGCGAGGCCACAGACGCCTCCTGCTCTGACAGCGATATCCCTGCATGGGCAGTTTTCAAAGCCTGAAAGCCGTGGGAATCAGAAGACAGAGAATCGTTCACCCCACACAGTGTTTACTGGTGCTTTACGAGTACTGCTTCAGGTGTCCTTTGTAATTGATCCTCCCCTATTCTGTGGCCCAGCTGATTTCATTTTCCAGATATTTTCCACCCCTACACCCCACCCAGGGATTAAAATTTTTCTTTTGTGTGTTTAATCCTATTATTTCTCTTTAAAACCCTTTGAACTACCCTGGATGTCGTTTCCCACACTGGAGTTTGTGCATACCTCTCCTCTTAAACAGCCTCCTAAACTATGGGAATTACCATTTTATCCTCTTTCTCTTCCTCTCTACCTCCTCTTCAAAGTTCTTTTCTTCCTCTTACAGGCTCCCTGGGCCTTGTCACCTCTGATTCAGTGATCAGATGTAGATTAAGGATAATTTTTCAAAGCAGGTTAATGCATTATTATTAAATTATATGATGACAACATCTTCATTATTAAAACACAATAATATTATTATTACATGGAATTATGATACCATCTTTGCTGTTAAAAGATAAGATTATTAATAAATTACATTATGGCAACATTTTTATTGTTAAAGCCCAATATTATTAACAAATTACATTATGGCAACATTTTTATTGTTAAAGTCCAATATTATTAATAAATTACATTATGGCAACATTTTTATTGTTAAAGTCCAATATCATTAATAAATTATATTATGGCAACATTTTTATTGTTAAAATCCAATCATGTTATTAAATTATATTATGGCATCCTCTTTATTGTTAAAATAGAATAGTGTTATTAATAAATTATATCATGATGCCATCAATTGTTAAAATGTCATAATAATATTATCACATTATATCATGATATTATACTTATTGTTACATATGTAATTGTTCTATCAATAAATTATATTATTACATCATCTTTATTGTTATATAATCATTATATTATTAAAGTATATTATGATACCATCTTTACTGCTAAAATATAATAGTATTATTAATAAATTATGATGCCATCTTTATTGTTAAAATCAACTAATAATATTATTTAAATTATATTATGATACCATCTTTACTGTTAAAATATAATAGCATTATTAATAATGATGCCATCTTTATTGTTAAAATCAACTAATAATATTATTCAAATTATATTATGATACCATCTTTAATGTTAAAATATAATAGCATTATTAATAAATTATATTATGATGCCTTCTTTATTGTTAAAATCAACTAATATTATTCAAATTATATTATGATACCATCTTTAATGTTAAAATATAATAGCATTATTAATAAATTATATTATGATGTCACCTTTATTGTTAAAATCAAATAATATTATTAAATCATATTATGATACCATCTTTACTGTTAAAATGTAATAATATTAAATTATAGATGAGAACCTCTTTGTTTTTAATATATAATCTTATTATTAATAAATCACATTATGATAAAGTCTTTGTTAGAAACTCATAATGCTATTAATAAATTAGATTATGGTAACATCTCTATCATTAACACATTGTAATGTTGTTATTAAATTATATTGCAATAACATCTTTATTATTAATATTTGTGTTGCATATTATTTACTAGATAGGTTATAGTATAGGATAGCTTATCATTATCTAAGAGGTAATTATTGTTTTTATGAGTAAACCCCTCAAATTTGCAACTGTGAAAGGAAAGGTCTCTTGCCTCCCTTTCTGGGGGTAACCCCAAAAGAGTAATTCTGTGCCATTGTGTATGTTAGTATTAACAGAATGCACGTGGGGAGTATTTTACAGTGACAGGCTGCCAGGGTGTACCCAGGGCCTAAGTTGGGAACTGAGAGGTGGTGTTGAGCAGGCTCTTGACACAGCCCTCCTTAGGCTGAAAGAAAATTTAATGAGGAGATGAGCTCCTACATACCCCACAGTCATTGGCGCCGTCACCACACATACCCACGCAGTAACTGGTGGATGAGAAAATAGAAAACCACATCAGCCTTGCAAAGGACTGATTTCTGTGGTGCAACCACCTGCTGGTTTAGCTGCTGTGGATACTCCAGAGCAGGGACTCCCTGTTGGCCCTGGAGAAGGCAGTGGCTATTTCCAGAGGGCAAGTGGTACGTGGGGAGAAGATGGGGTGAAGTGCACCAGGCAAAACTGGGATTAAGTTTTGGCTGTAAGGGGAAAGGGAAACTGCCACTTCATTCCAGACAGTGTTTTCCCTCTGGTCCCAGGACAGGGAGCCACAGGTAGGGAGCAGGGCATGCACATTTGCAGCAGCTCCTGGGTCTGCAGCTTGGCTTTCACCAAGATTTTCTCTTCCACTGTCCTTGTGGGCTCAGTGACTGCTGAAATAAAAGAGCAGCTCCCAAAACGTGGCACATGAGGTCTCTCTGAGAAGGCAGCGAGTTTGGCCCTCAGAGGAAGCACCTGGTAACCAATAATTAGCTGTTTCTTTTTCAGAAAGCTGTAGTGTCCTGCTTATGCTTAGCAAGCAATAGCCATAGTCAGTGTGAGTCCTGTTTGGGGGAGGAAACAGTGCTCTGGGGACCAGAAGGAAAATCTTACTCCTGTCTGTGTCAGGTTGTTTTCAGCTTTGTTAAAGCTGCAGCCGAGACAGCCCTGGTGGCCATGAGGGAGCTGCTGGGTGTGGGCACTGTTTGTGTAGACAAGGGTCTGCCTCAATGTTTTTATCTCAGAGGGTGGCCACAAAGGATACAAACAGGGGTTGAGTAGAGAAAGGGAGGGTTTGGAAGACGGGCATGGTGTTGAGGTAGTTATATTGGATTGGTACTGGTTTGGTTGAAGAAAAAAACAAAACCAAAACCAAACCCAACTCCATAAAACCCCAAACAATCAACCAAAACAGAACCTTACTTGAGTTTCTGAAATTCTTCAACGAGGCTGGACTTCTGGCCAGGAGACATCCTAGAAAAGACAGTTGCGTTCACCAGTATCTGCAAGAAAGAGCAATGGGCAGGAGGAGGAATTTTTTCACTGTGGGGGCTGACAGAACACTGGAACAGGCTGCTCAGGGGGGTTGTGGAGTCTCCCTCCTTGGAGATTTTCAAGAGCTGCCTGGATGCATTCCTGTGTGATGTGCTCTAGGTGATTCTTGCTCTGGCAGGGGGCATTGGACTGGATGAGCTTTCAAGGTCCCTTCCAGCCCCTGACATTCTGTGATTCTATGATACGATTCTAGGGGCTGCCTTGGGCAGGCATTTGTGCCTCCAGCACTTGGCCAAGGCATGGTCAGTCCTCCCTCATGCATGCCTGACAGATCTATAAAACTCTCCAATCTTGCCTTCCAAGCCCTATTGCTACCCTTAGGGTGGTAGTTTAAGACTTGGTGGAATATTCTAATAGGAGAAATTGGTACTTTTTTGAAAGCTCAGTGCAGTATCTGAATGAACAGGGCATTGGATGTGAGAGAATAACAATGGTAAAGTCTATTTCATCCATTGGTTTATTAAGAGGTGTAAAAAGCCAATGTACAAACAATTCTTTTCTTCTCAGCTCTTGGGCACTGGATCTGTTCATTGCTCCTTCACTTCTGTCTCTAACTAACCTTGGCTAACCAGATAACAGGTGAGCTTTGCTGCTGGTTTTCTATTTGGGGAGAGAGAGAAGATGGTGGTGTTGGCCCCTTCTGGGCTTTCTTTGAAGATTGGATTTCTGTATTATTTCTAAATTGTACATAGTTGTAAATACATGTAAATATATTGTGTATATATGCTTGTAACTTTAGCTTTGCTATAAAATAGAGCTTCATCTGACTTCCAAGCTGTCTGAACCAGTCTGGTAAATTTTAAGGCTGAGGTGTGTGTGTGTGTGTGTGTGTAAGTTCCTAACTCAACACATTTAAGGCTCAGGTTTTCTCCAACATCATATTTCTGCTCTTTTCTGTGCCTTGCCTCTTCTGTAGGAAGTGCTGAGAAGCCAGCAATCACCACCTGCTCTGCAGCAGCCTTCAGAGCAGCAAGGCATGGTAAGTGTTTCCCAAATGCAGAACAGATGGTTAATGACAGTACCAATAGCACTGCTCAGCCTCAGGTTCCTCCTACCTGAAAATCTGTCCAGAGAGTACAGAAGCTGAAAATCTGTCCCAGCAGCAGCTATTTTATGGACTGGGTGACAGGATGTGCTGACATCTGCTGCTGGATGTGGCTATTTTGTGTTCCTGATGCCCCTGCTGAGCAGAGGCCATTGCCAGCTATGGTAATGAACACAAGGGAATCATGTTGACATTTTTAATTAAAGTGAAATTGAGAAGGTGACCATGGAGCAACCACTGTGCAGCTGCTCACAGTGCCACAGCCACCCCTGTCATTGGAGGTCTTAGAAGAGGCTGAAAGCAAACTGTTTGGGTTAAACCTGAGGCATCGTGGGAGGCCACCTGGAGCTGTCAAAATAGAAGTATCAGTGTTACAGGTGCAGACATAAAAACACCTTTTCTAGCCAGAACACCACTGCCACTTCACAGTACAGGGAGGGCAACCAAGTGCTTTGTTTCCTATGAACTTACCTTTGGCAGCAAGCTGTAGAAATGCTTTGTAATAACCTGATAGGACTTCCCATTCATTGCAAAATGAAAGTTGCAGGTTTCTCCTTCCAAGGTGATCTTTTCCTCAGCACATACCTCCTAGACATAAGGCAGTGTTTATTATCAGGTCATAACATGTCACCTTGTCAACCTCCCACCAGGCAAGCCTTTGGCAGCATGCCTTTGCAAAACTTTCACCTGGCAGCACTTGATTTTCTTCTTGTGTTTCCATGCATAACTAATCCCTGCTAGCCACAGGCTGCTGCTTTAGCACTGCGGTCTGGCCCAGCAAATGGTGACACAGATCAGTAGGTGTAATTTCATTACATCTGCAAACTACAAGTATGATTGAAGTGGCCACTGCATCTGCAAAGCCTTGCCAGATACCTGTGTGGTTATTTCACATGTTGTCCTGAGCAAAGCACCACTGGACTGATGATTTCTCTCTAGCAGGTGGATGGTGCATACCACACCCCCATATGCCCTGGGGTTGCTACCAGCTAACACCCCAGATCCCTTCTGTTCCTCAGAGCTACCTCCAAATCCCCATCAAGTAGCCAGTTTGTACATTTAAAGCTCCATTAATTCCTCTTGGCACTCTAAAGCAACCAGCCTTGGCTATGCTTACACTGGGAGCAGCTGTGTTTGTTTTGCAGTCTTCTGCCAGTCGCCAGGCAATGGAAGCTGGAGCGGAGCCCTCTGGTGCGTTGGCTTCGACGAGGATAACTTTGCTGCCCGTGCGAATCATACCTGCGTTTCTGGCCACCATCACGGCTGTCTGCAAGTTGTCCCCTGCAAGGATTGGAGAGAGGCAAGTTCCTGGTGTCTCCCACAGCACAGTGGCAGCCCAGGTGGACACTGTGGATGTGAAATGGAGGATGCTGGAGATGTGAATCTCTCTCCTGTGTGCCCTGTGGCAGGCCACAGAAGGAGCTTGAGGGATTTACCTGTGACCATGACACTCCTGATGTGGGCAGCAGCCAGCTCTTGTAGCACAGCCTTTGTCTCCCGCTTCAGGCGGTTCTCCATCACCAGGAGGCCCAGGAACTCCAGACCAGACTCTGCCTCCTCTCTTGGAGCAAGGACAGAAACACATATGCTGTTTCCTGGGGATGGCACAGAGCGAGACTCTCCCGGTAGGTTTGGTCCAGCAGGAAAGCTGTGCTTGGCGGGAAACACACCCACTCCATGGGGACACACCTGCTCCGTGGGGAAACACCCCTGCTCCATGGGGACACACCCCTGCTCCATGGGGACACACACCCGCTCCATGGGGACACACACCAGCTCCATGGGGAAACACCCCTGCTCCATGGGGACACACCCCTGCTCCATGGGGACACACACCCGCTCCGTGGGGAAACACACCCACTCCGTGGGGACACACACCCGCTCCGTGGGGACACACACCTGCTCCATGGGGACACACACCCGCTCCATGGGGACACACACCCGCTCCATGGGGACACACACCCGCTCCATGGGGACACACACCCGCTCCATGGGGACACACACCCGCTCCATGGGGACACACACCCGCTCCATGGGGACACACACCCGCTCCATGGGGACACACACCCGCTCCATGGGGACACACACCCGCTCCATGGGGACACACACCCGCTCCATGGGGACACACACCCGCTCCATGGGGACACACACCCGCTCCATGGGGACACACACCCGCTCCATGGGGACACACACCCGCTCCATGGGGACACACACCCGCTCCATGGGGAAACACACCCGCTCCATGGGGACACACACTCGCTCCATGGGGACACACACCTACTCCGTGGGGACACACCTGCTCTGTGGGGACACACACCTACTCCTTGGGGACACACCTGCTCTGTGGGGACACACCCCTGCTCCATGGGGAAACACACCTGCTCCCTGGGGACACACACCCACTCCATGGGGAAACACACAGTCGCTCCCTGGGGACACACACCCACTCCACAGGAGGACACGACTACTATGAGTTCAGAGCAAGCAGTGCTCAAGAGGCACCAACATTTCTGTGGCTTCAGCCAAGATGCTGATCACCCACATTGCTGTCTCTAGAGAGGAGCAGTAAAGGAGATGCGAGTGCAAAGAGAGGGGCAGCAGCATGCAGCAAATGTCTGGCTGAAACCCACCATTTATGGCTCACAGGGTTTCTGTTGCAGGCCCAATCCTTTGCCATACAGAAGCACCACAACCAGCTTTCATTACCCTGTGATGGCAGATGATGAATTTCAGCTCAGTGACCCTTGTAAAAGCAGTAGCAAAGCAGACAATGAACAGTGTACCTTGCATCTGCTGAGAGGAAAGTGCTGTATGGTCCAGCTTCAGCAGGAGAGGAGGGTAAGTTTTGGGGCAGATCTTAACAAACAGGTAAGAATGCAACACCACAGTGACACCAGCAGCTTAGCACCATACCTTACCTCTCTAAGTCGTTCATGTCTACATCCTTTCCTAGGTTTAGCACTTTATGGGCCAGAGCAATGACTCTGAAGCCTTGGCTTGTGTATGTCTTGAGCTCCTCTAAGAAATTATCTGGGACTGTTTACAGGGGAAAAAAGTGCCATGGTTAGAATATTTAATCCTTGCTGACTGCTTTTCAGGGGTTAAATACCTGCCCCTTGAACTGCTTTCTAGTTTCAATTACAGCCCTGTGGCCCATCACAGAAGCTATTTGTTTTGTACCAAGGTTGTGTAACCTTGGCTTTTCAGATAACTAATGTCCGCTTCTGTTGTGTACTTTCTGAACCCATGTTAAGGTGCAGGTAGATAGGATGAATTGCTGGGCAGAGGACAAATGACAGACTTCACAATTCTGAGCTTTATTGCCTGCATGCTGAGTGCCCAAGGAAATGGTATTTGTGTTTACACATTCATGCGAGAATCCTAAATATTTAATTATCTCATCATTCCCATGACTATAAAAGTAAAGAGTTCCTTTTAACTTTGCAGTGTTCTGTACTCGCTGTGTGCTGCAATCACAATTTTACACTGCAGTACCTAATTATTCATTAAGCTGTAGTCAATATAGAAACAACCAGGACAGGGTAAGAGGAGGTATTTGGAAACCCAAGAAGGTGCAACATGACTCTGAGGACATTTTTCTTGCTGAGATTGACTTGTTTGAAGGTTTGTGTCATTAGTTCTTAAGTAGTTCTAAACTAAGTCTTTTCATTGTCCCTCAAATCCGTTTCCACCTGTTTTCAGGTCAGTGCCACCTTTAATAACATGCCACAGAGCATCAGTGCCAGGTTTGCTTGGCATCTTCTTGAGTGAGCGTCACTCAAGTTTCAGGTATGCAGACAAATTTGAGTACAAGCTCATAA
>VWZE01006862.1:12120-31039 GCA_013396675.1 Eubucco bourcierii | reverse complement strand
GGGGGGGGGGGAAAAGGAAAAGCTCCTGTTTACTTGCAGAGGGAGGACAGAAGTCTTGGCTTGAGTGTTAATACCAATTATGCTTAATAACAGTAATTTGCATGTCCACAGCAAGTTTTCCATTACTGAGATTTAAAACCTTTCTGAGCTGGGTGAGTGACTCAATGCTGAATCTACAGGGCAATAAATCAGGAGGAGATTTAAGAGCTTGTACAACACAACACAACACACTTGCTGTGACATGTACAATTACCATGGGTTTTTGTCTGCTCTGGGTGCTTTAAACTATCAGCATTATTTATTTGCTGGATCTTCAGCTGATGCAAGCCAGCTGAGTGACAGATAGTGGCTGAACTTCTGACTGTGACTCTCACTGGCTGTTGGGCTGTGTGCATCTCTGGTGAGACCCCACCAGGAGCACTGTGTCCAGTTCTGGAACCCCTATTACAGGAAGGATATGGACATGCTGGAACATGTCCAGAGAAGGGCCACAATGATGATCAGAGGGCTGGAGGACCTCTGCTGTGGAGACAGAAAAACAGTTGGGGCTGTTCAGCTTGGAGTTTGGAGTTTGGCTCTGAGTAGACCTTATTGTGGCCTTCCAGTATCTGAAGGATGCTACAAGAAAGCCGGGGCGGGGGGGGGTGGGGTGNGCCGGGGCGGGGTGGGGTGGGGTGTGTGTGTGTCACTTTTTAGGGTGTCAGGTAGTGATAGGGCTGGGAGGGGAATAGAGTAAAACTAGAAGTGAGTAGATTCAGACTGGATGTTAGGAAGAAGTTTTTCACCATGAGTGTGGTGAGACACTGGGGCAGGTTACCCAGGGAGGTGGTGGAAGTCTCATCCCTGGAGGTCTTTAAGGCCAGTGTGCTGGTTTGAGGCTGATTGGAATACTACCTGAAGGCAAAAATACCCAAACAGATTTTCCTAACAGATTCTTTTCATGTACAACAGGATCTTTATCACCATCTACTGTTTGGACCAGATCTGATTGTGCAGGTCCTACTCTGTTTGCAGAACCTCGACTATTTACCAACCAGGTTGCTTGTGCTAAATGCTTGTCCCAGTTTTTTTCAGCAAGCCTATGAGTGAAATAGACATCAGCATGTTTTCCTTTCACAGTCTATAGTGTAATTTTCTCTATTAAAATATTCCAATTAGCCTCAATCCAGCACAGCCAGGCTAGATGTAGCTCTGGGCAACCTGATCTAGTGTGAGGTGTCCTTGCCCATGGCAGGGGGGTTAGAGCTAGATGATCCTTGATGTCCCTTCAAACCATGACAATTCTATGATTCTATGGACTTATAAACAATGAGAACTTGTCTGCAGTGCTGACTAATGTCATTTAACAAGCCCAAGGCTTGTTTGTGGCAGAGGTCATACACATGAGATTGCAGTGTGGCCACTGGAGATCCTTTTGGGATTTCAGCCCCAACACAAGTTGCGTTTTGGATTAACTCCAAATAAACACTGTAAAGTTTCCCTTTCCCAGTTCTGTACCAGTATCTTTTCTGCAAAAGCTGGACACTGTTTCTGGTGCTCCTTTCATGTACAGGTCATACTGTTCCTCTCCAATCTTCTGTGAAACCACAGACATCCTCTGAAGCGCGGATGAAAATGGGAATTGGTGTAGGATCACTATTCCCTCCACGGGAGCCTGAAAGAGGTCAGGAAAGCGACAGGTTATCCAAGCCATTGATTACATAAACCCAGCCCATGTTTAATTTTAGCTCCTCTGAGTCTTACTTCTGTGAAGGTGATTTATTATTAATAGGAGACTGCTTCACTTTTGCTGCTTTCTGTCTTTGGGATCGGATTGCTGATTACAAGTTTAGGAATCAGAGTTTCAAAACCTCTGCTGTCCCTGCTTCAGCCCCAGGAACCTCTGTGTTTTTCTTTATATTTAACTTGTTGTCCAGCCTTTGTCCCAGCTTTCTCTTATCAACCACACATATGTGCTGGTTTCAGGCTAATTGGAATATTTTAATGAAAAAAAACCAAACAGATTATAGGCTGTGAAAAGGAAACAATGGTGATGTCTGCTTCACTCACAGGCTTGCTGAGATGTATAAAAACAAGGACACAAATATAGATAAGGGAGAGAATCAATCTCTCTCTGGGAGCTGGTGTGTATTCTGGTCTTCTGCCAGTCTAACCCAGCTAATCACTCTGCTTTTAACTCCCCTTGTCCATCCTCCAAACTCACCTTGAACGTAAGGCAGACCCTAGGATAAGGTAGAGGGGTGGGAAGAAGGTGGAAGGGTGGTTGGGAGCCCCTCCTGGGGTCTCTGATTTCTGGGAGGGGAGTTGTGTTTCTGTATTACCTTTAACTTGTATATTTCTGTAACTATTCCTGTCTATAGTGTCTATCTCTGCTTATACATTGTGCTAAGCTGTAAATAGAGCTTCAGTCCTTAACTTTCAGCCAGCTGAGTCTAGTCTGGGTGATTTTCATAGCGTGGGGGGGGCAAGTAACTCCCAAACCATCACAACGTTAAAGTAGTATTACCGGATCTGCAGTCCTGGGAACTGAAACTTAATGAGTTACAGTGACATTACCATAGGAACAGAGCAATCCTAGGAACAAGACTGATTTCCTTGTTGCCACAGCACTGCCTTCCTGGTATTGCTAGCAGAAATCACACTCCTTCCACTGGGAAGAAGTTGGCTGGATTGACATTCGGACTAGAAACATGATGGTTTTCAACTGACAAAACACAGAGCTTCCAAGAGACCTTTTAAGAGGAAGAGTGAAGCAAACAATGCCACAATTTGGGGTGAGGTTGGTAAATCTGCTAGTGGGGGTGGCATGACCAATAGCAGCAGGACTCATGGACCCACGTCCACCCCTCTTGATGCCTTGTTCTTAGTCACATTACCTCCTTCTCCAGACAAACCTGTGCTTGCATGGTTCCTCTGCATTGATTTTCACTTAAATTGATTCTGTAGTTTCATTTTACCAGCACTTTTACAGGGTGAGGGCTCAAAGAAGTCTGCACCTTTCATTAATGCAAATAACAGCGCTGAGAATGGGCCCATGAAGTGTTTTAAATGCCCACTTCAGGAGCAGCATTTCCATGCTGAGTCAGAAATTTTCTGACTTTCAGCCAGAATTTGTTTTTCTGGTCCTACACTTCCAAAGGGGCTGTTTTGGGGGAAATGCCACACAATACCAAGAGCGGTTGAAAGGCATTTTGCAGCCTTTGTGAATTCATAGTGAGTGTGTCAGGAGTTTGCACTTGCTGTAGGCTGAAAACACAGATTATTAATTCTCAGAAAGAACAGGACTTACACTGCTGGCATCAGGCCCTGGTCTAACAACGCAGGTATCGAGAGCACCAGCCCCGTCCTGAGCTGTGCTGGAATCTTCTACCTCCTATACAAAGAAAAATATTCTTTTTAGAAGGGTTTCACACCTGCCTATTAAAGCAGGGACAGCAGCAGAGGAGAGTGTGCTTCGCTCTTACTGCTGGCCTTCAGCTGCAGAAGTACTTTGTGGTGATCTAAGAGGTCTTTCTACCCATCATCAGCGACAGCCTCCCTGCAGCCTTGTCCCTAGCAGATGGCCTCGCATCTTTTCACTTGATGAGGGGAAAAATACATGTCAAACCTTATGGTTTCTCTAAAGCCAAGTTCCACATAATTTTAATACTATAAGAATGATGGAGGTAAAGAGAAATAATTGTCCTTATCTAGGTGTCTTTCTCTTCCAGCCTCCTGCTTTTGAAAGACTCTCACGGATGTTCTGTGAGGAAACAGGGTGGTAATTTTTGATGCAGGATGCTTTTAAGCCCTCCAGTTAAAAGAGGGCTGCCAGGGCTCATTTACCCTCTCACAGTTCCCTTTTGTTGTTATGTGGCTTTGCTGCTGCCTCCTCTGCCACAGGAGCAATCAGCAGCCTGATACCTTCCTGCAGTGCTGCTGAAAGAGCTGCCAGCTGTTTGACTTACTGATTAATCTTTCTTGGGCAAAAGCTCGGAGGAGAAAAGATGATGAGGCAGTTAACTGCAGAGCCCCAGAGGCCCTCCAGGCTCAGATGTAGCAGGCAGAAGGGCAGTCCCTTTCCCTCTCACACCTCCTTCCATCCTAAACCACACAAGCAACTCTCCATTCTTGCTGATGAAGCTCAATCTCTCATCTGGAGAGACAAATCCAGGCTGGGTGGTGAATGGCTGAGAGTAGCCCTGAGGAAAAGGACCTTGAAGTTTGGGTTGATGAAAAGCTCAACATGAGGCTGCAGTGTGAGTGCAGCCCAGACAGCAGCTGAGTGCTGGGCTGCATCAAGAGCAGCGTGGGCAGCAGGGCAAGGGAGGGGATTCTGCCCCTTTGCTCTCCTCAGACCCCACCTGGAGTCCTGTGTGCAGTTCTGGAGCCCTCAGCACAGGAAGGACATGGAAGTGTTGGAGTGGGTCCAGAGGAGGGCATGAAGATGATCAGAGGGCTGGAGCAGCTCTGCTATGAGGACAGGCTGAGAGAGTTGGGGCTCTGCAGCCTGGAGAATAGAAGCCTTCCAGGAGACCTTAGAATAGCCTTCCAGTATCTGAAGGGGCCCTGCAGGAAGGCTGGGGAGGGACTATTTACAAGGTCTTGCAATGACAGGACAAGGGGCAGTGGGTTTGAACTGGCAGAGGGGAGATTTAAACTGGATGTCAGGAGGTTGTGGCTGCTCCCTTCCCGGTGGTATTCAAGGCCAGGTTGGAGGAGGCCTTGAGTGAGCTGTACTAGTGGGAGGTGTCCCTGCCTATGGCAGGGGGTTGGAACTAGCTGATCCTTGAGGTCCCTTCCAACCTTACCATTCTATGATTCTATGATTCTATCTCCTCCCCAGAATTGCAGTTGAAGGCTCCAGCCTTGGTTTCTCCAAAGGGTCAAGCCATTGCTAATCAAAGATAACAGCCTTCAGCAAAAGGGCACTAAAACCTGTTCTGTGGTCCATGCACCTTCCTGTTTCCTGCAGGCAGTAACTAAGCTCCCCTTCTGCTTCCTAATATTCCAGTGTTTCCAAATCAAATGAAGAGAGTAAATGCCGGCAGCTCCAGGAAAAAATGATTGCTGGACTGTCACAAAAAGCAGCCACAGTGCTGTAAATCTGCTGTACACTTAGAAATTACCCAGCAAATTCCAGCTGTTATGAGCAGGAATGCAAAGAAGTTTCCCCTGCAGGTGTGTGCTTGAGTTTGACTCATGAGTAAACCCCCATGGGCGGAGTTGTGCTTTGGATATGTGCAGAGGCTGAGCCACCTTACCCAATGTGTGCCCTCAAACATCTTCAGGTCCAGTGGATCTCCATGGATCTTGTTATCCAAGACCATCAGTGAATGACAGGAGGCCATGGCTCCGCACAGAGGTCCCCAGGGCAGAGGAGTGCTGGATGGGAACCTATGGGTTTCCTGAAACCTGCTTAAAAGCAGAGGTTAGTCAGACCACTTACAAGAGGGATTCAGGGGTGCACATCCTCCACTGGTGCACACAGGTGCTGCTATGATGTATTTAATAGAGCTGAGCTCAATAATTGCAAGCAACAGGCTGTCCTAACCCATACTTCCGATTAACAGGTTGCATGCATTCAGGAGGCCAAAAAGTACCCAATAATTAACTGGTACAAGTTCAACATGACGTGAAGGAGCTGAGATGGTAAAATCCTGCTTAGCAGCTGCTGTTGAGGATTAGACAAAGCAGAGACACTATCAGAGAGGAAACAACTTGCAGCAGACATCTCAAAGAAGTTTGGCAACGTGCCCTAGAAGAAGATTTCTGAAGCTGTACTACATTGAGGAGGTGTACAGCTGCTTGTGCTGGTGTATACCTGCCAGGGCAGATAAGCACCACTGATCTACTGTCAGCACCCCTGGGAGCGATATGGGAGAGATGTGAGGAGCCCAACCTTCAGCTGTAGGTTTTACATAGCCACAGACACCAAATGTTTGCTTCTCACACCTTAGTTTTAAGAGTACATTAGTTAACTCATAGAATCATAGACTCATGGAACTGTTTTAGGTGGAAAAGGCTCCTAAGACCACTGAGTCCAGCTATTGTTGTGACACCACCAAGGCCATTAAACCATGTCCTGAAGTGTTGTGTCCACATCTCTTTTTAACACCTCCAGGGATGGAGACTCCACCACTTCCTTGAGCAACCTGTTCCAATGCCTGACTGCTTGTTGAGTAAAGAATTTTTTCCAGATCTCCAACTTAACCCACTCCTAACACAACTTCAGGCCCTTTCTTCTCTTTCTGTCACCTGATGCTAGGGAGAAGAGATAGACATGCAACTCTAACCTCCTTTTAGGAAGTTGCAGGGTGCAATGAGGTCTGCCCTCAGGCATCTCTTTCTAGAATAAGCAAGCTCAGTTCCCTCAGTCACTCCTCAGAGGACTCGCTCTCCAGGCCCTTCACCCATTTTGTTGCCCTTCTCTGGACACACTCCAGCACCTCAGTGAGTTACACTGAAGCACAAAAGGTTCATCCCTCAGATTCTTTCTGTGCACAGACTTCAAGACTTGGCCTCGCAGTGCAGACTGAACATGCGTGGGGCTGGGCTGCGTGAAGGCTCTGTATTTTTATCATGGGCATTAAATCTTAGAGTATTTTCTTCTCACACACACATTTTCCTCTAGGAAACTGACTGTCACCCCACCACAGCCTGTTAGAATGTAGGCTGGCACAGTGAGGAGGCATTCAAATAGATTTCCTTTCCTGTGATCACCACTAGCATCACCTGTTAGTAACACAGGTGCAGCGAGAGGAGTCTGGAAGCCAGCAGCACAACAGCTCACCACACGATTGAAAGGAACAATGAACCCATGCCCTGCTGTCCCATTGAGCCATCAAAGCCTGCTCTGTTTCCAGCAAACTATACTTTGCTCTCAGCCTGGTTGTAACTGGCTAATTAATTAATTAATTAATAGTTAGGAGTCACTGTGAAACTGCTAACCATCACATGAAGCCAGCAAACGTTTATGTCTTATTAAATGTACAATAGGATATGTTGATAGTTGGATGAAATTCCTTTGCTGCCATTGCCTCACAGTATCCAGCTTAGCTGGCAGCTAGTCTGAGAATCACATTTGTAACCATAATGTTTGAGAAAGAGCAATTATGCAAATAGGCTAACGAGATCAATGCGGACAGCAATAGCTCCTCCTTGCGTTTTGGCAAGCCACCAGCACTGGCTCCCAGCTGGGTGCAGGCTGGACACATCTGCAAAGAGAGCTTCATGTTTGGATACCTTACAGGGGGTTTAATTGCATGAATTTATTCAGATATATAGGATCCAGATTAGTTCTAATGCTTACATAAGCAGACTCTACCTGCAAAGCTGCTCTGGCACTGCCCCAAGCTGTCTGTCTTCTGGTGGGCTCCAAGCCTGCTCAACCTGCACCTATTCACTGTGGCCTCCCTAAATGCACTGGAAGAGTGCCAAGAGGAGATTGTACAATGTGCCTGTGGTTTGGTCCCACTGGAAGAGTGTTTTATTGGTTGACACTTATTAATTTCTACTCATTAATTTGCATTGGATTGTAATTTTCTCCCTGTCCTTTGAGGAAGCATTTGGAATGTGATTTTTCTCCTCTCGTAATGAATTCCTCCTTTTATTCATTACAGCATTATTATCTCTGTGGTGTTGAGGTATCTGATATATTAACAACTACTAATGAAAAATCCAGGAGTGGATATGTGATGTGTGATTTGTCCTGACCACTGGAAAAAAAAAAAATTACTATTTTGAATTTAGCACAGCAGGCACTGCAGAGCTGAAGCCTGTAGTTGTGTTATAGTAATAGGAATTAAATAGCTTAATTCTAGATACCATCAAGTTCAGTGCTTGCATAGTGGTCATTTCTTGAGGATTTTACTGGTCTTTGGGATTGGAGCCTGCCATGGGTTTTCACAGGCTCACAGGATGTCAAGGGTTGGAAGAGACTCAGAGATCATTGAGTCCAACCCCTCCTGCCAGAGCAGGACCATACAATCTAGCTCAGGTCACAGAGGAACGCATCCAGGCATGCCTTGAAAGTCTCCAGAGAAGGAGACTCCACAACCTCTCTGGGATTTAAGGGAGTCCCTCAGGATACCTGAACTTTGCAGGTCTGATCTGTGGTCTCAGGGATTTCCCACAGTATTTACTGTAGGTAGGTGAGGTTCAACAGTCACTGAAGTCAGCCACGCTTAATTTCAACAGCAGGAGCATTATCCTAACATTTAAATGATGAAAGGTTTATTGACTAGATTAAGAGTATTTATTGAACAGTGCTGTGAATGGCATAATTGAAAAGCTCTGTGTATGTTCTCCAAATCCCCTCTGGGTAATTAAAAGCACTCATGTTGCTGCTGTCTTCTGTTTGTCTTGATTTAGCGGCAACCTTTACAGCTATGCCTGCCACAGCAGCACCCAGATGCCCTCCTCAGAGGGAGGGAGCTGAGCAGGGACACCTATTGCACTCTGCCTCCCACACACACACCTGAACATCTCTTGCTGCATGGTCTTTGCAGTCTCTCCATACCCTGTGCAATGGCCTCTCCCTAACTAGACATTTGTGCAGCACATTCTCACCGAGGTCAGTGCTTGCTGAACAAAATCCTTCCTTACCGGTTTCCCTGGGAAGGGATAACACCCCACAGGTCCAGTCCTTCCTCTGTCAGTGTGCCTGTCTAGATGTAAATAAAGACCTAGTTACCCTTCTATTGCCCACCCTTTCCTCTTGCACGCCCCCAGAGATCCTTCCCCAGCTCCCAGGCAGGCTGAGGAAAGCCTCCTGCCTGATGTGTGAGTGCATGGAGAGGATTTTTCCCTGGGGTTAGATCAGGGTAGATGACTGGGGAGAAAATATAATCCCATGTTTCTAGTAGCCCCCAGCATCTTTCTTTCAGTGCCCCAGGGAGTGCCTTACTTTGTCAAAGCAAACGAGGTTGATCTGCCCACAGATATTAATCCTCTGTGGGCTGATGCAGAAAATTTTCTTTTTCTTCAGCCTCCTTTGGGCATAAACAGTGCCTGTTGTCAAGGCAGCAGGGATAGCAGGAGGCACAGCTGCGGTGAAGAGAAGGAGGGACATCACCACCACGTCTGCCACTGGCTTCTGCAAACAGGGAAAGCAACAGGGTGGGAATGGCCTCCACGCTCTGCTACCACCACTCTTGGATTGCCTGACCCTCCTGCCCAGGAGCAACACATCCCAAGCTCTGCCTCTGGGGAAGACAGACTTATTCTGCTTTCTCATGCCCACGTCCCCACCTCCTTCCCTTATTTCTGGAATCTGACAGCTGAATTACAGAAGTGGACAATATTGCAAGGATTCTGAGTAATCGCAGGCACAGAGACGGCACCCAGAGGCATGCTTCATACTCACCTTATGGGACACAAACACACACACGGTGTAGATGAGCCCTAACAAGCCAATGACAGAAAGGCCTATGATGAACTTGAAGGCATCTCTGTAGAGTTTGAAGTTCACTGGCTTGGGGTAGAGGATGGATCTCACTAGGTCACCTTTAGCCGTGTTGAACCCTGCATAAAGACATTGTGCAGGTGAGACAGCAGCAGCTCGCTGCAGCGATTCCATTCAAAACCAGGTACAGCTGCACAAGCCTGACTCACCAAATGGCAGAAACAACTTCTGGCAGCAGAAACCTGCTGTGCCTGAATCACAAAGAGAAAGCAGCTCTCCTGCCAGTCTCTGAGGTTGCCATCTTCCCTCTGGTGCTTAGCAAATTGTAGAAGTGATACCTGTTTGCAGCACGACAGCTCTTGCCGGCCCTCTGCCTTTCCTCTTCGTCTGTATGACTTCCGTCCCGCAGTACAGGACGTGCCTCCGGTAGTCTTCCATGCTGTGGGTTTTCCAAGGCATTGGGCTCTCCGTGAGGGGCAGGGGAGTTTTAGTAACTGGGATGCTCTCACCTAAGAATGACAGCATGCAGCTTTGCTTAAAAGGGATTCGAAACTCTGCTGGATTATGCATATTAGAAAGTGGCAGCAGCCTTTGGGTGCTCCAGCTTGCCTGGTTAGCCAACCTGCCTGCCTACACATGTGGAGTTATGGTGACAACTCCTGCAGTTTTAGTTTCGAAGTACAGCATGAGGTTTCTCTGAGCACTTTGTGTCAAGGAGCTTGGGTCATATCTTGCCCCTGAATCAGGTTCATGCCTTTTAGTGGCTGTATGTTTAGGCTCTGTGTTGCCCTCTGTGCTCACACATGGCCTGTTTGAACAGAACTGCTACAAGATCAGAACCCAAAGCCTTTAAAAATACATATTCAATGTATTAGAGTACTTGCGCTTTCTACTGCTGGCAGTATATTAATGCTACTTGTTTTTAACATGGGTATGAAATGCACATTACACAATGGCAGTTTAAAAGCCCAAGACAACTCTGAATTATTTAAGCCACGTTTTTTTTCCACCCACCATTTCCTACTGCAAATGGTTATAATAAATAGTAAACATTTTCCTTTTAGAACAGATAGAGACAACTCCCTGACAGAGAACCTGCACAGGCCCTTAGCAATTCAAAGCCCAGTGCTCCACCTGTGAGCATTCCTTCATTCACAATGCAGCTTCCATCAATCAGGACAGCATCACACGGGAGAGAGAGCTTTTTTCCATCTAAAAGCAACATGTCTCCAGGGACTAAGTAACAAGATTCCAGCTCTTTCCAACCTGTAGAACAATGAAAAAATGAAATTTGTGTGCAAGTTCTGAGCAATTAGGGAAAAAAAATAATCTCAAAGCACACAGTTCTCTAAACTTCTACATTGCCTGAGTTCAGGTCAGGGATTCTTAGAAGTCAGACCAGCTGAAAAGCAGTAACACTGGTAGAGCAAAGATCACCCCTTGTCTAAACATCTGTATCCAGGTGGGTGTCTTCAGTTTCATTTGTTTAGCATCTGACCAAGAAAACCCTTACAAATCCTTTGTATCTCACATCACCTTAGCAACTGCCCATCTCATCATCTCTGGGAGGCAAAAATGGCTACAACCCCTATTTTACGGGCAAGGATCCAAGATGCAGGAAACACAACGCATAGCTCAGCGGGAGCCATGTATCCAGACTGCCTGGAAATCACTCACTAGCTACTTGAGAGGATTGTGGAAGCAGCCTATAGCAGAAGAGGGAAGCAGGTCTCAAAAGGCCAGAGTTGTTATCTAGCTGCTTGCTTGTGAAATTACATTTTCCAAGCTGTTCTTGATCCTTAACACAAATTAGTGGGTTCACCTGTATCATTACAGATGACGCAGATCTCAGAGATGATCATGATACAGAGGCATCATCTCTGCACTGCACGGGCTGTGCCCGCACTTCTCGCTGCCCTGCCCACCTCCCCTCCCTCTGCTCCATTCTCCCTGCAGCTCTCCCTGCACCATTTAGCAGGAGAAATCAACAGGAACTGTGCAATTCCAGGTACGTTTCAACACATCAGGAAATTACACAGGCTGGTGAGGATAATGAGATGTAGAATGACTCACCTTCGCTCTTGGTGCAGACTGTAACTTGAACTTTGTTGTGCTCCTCAACGAGGTTGTGCAGCTTGGCAGACTGCTGTTGATGGGAGAGCAATTGCAGTGTTGAACCACCAGTACTCAAAGGAAGCAGCAGGTTGCAATTCAGTGGTCATGTCAACACCACAGAAGCTGAACTCTGAGGAGGTGTCCAGGAGGTGTTCACGTGGCTTGTTACAGGTCAGGATGTGAGTTCATTGAGCTGATCTAGAAGAAGCTGCTATGGGAACACAGAGCTAATTTTCTGTTTGCTTCCAATGCATACTGCTCTATCTCCCTTGATCTCCAAGGGGCTATTCCTGCTTTGTGCCAGAGTAAGTCTCCTTAGCTATCTGCAGCCCTCTGAGTAGGAATGCCTTTGTGCTGAACAGTTTTCATTCATGCTAAGAGGCTATCAACAGGATAACCAAGTTGTAAAGAGTATGGTTACATGGCAAGAAGAGAAACAGAAATTCTCGTTTAGCTGGGTGCTTTGCCACTGTTTGCAATCTAATCCAATTAGCTATCCTGAGATAATGATGGCTTCAACTGTCACTACAAGGCCATTAAGAAGAATGCCTTATCTTGATTTGAAAGTTAGGATTGCAACAAAAATCTCATCCTCGAGTGTGGATTTCTTCAGTGCCCTGTGAAGATGTCGAGCCAGTTTGAAGCATGTCTGGAGGCCCCAAACATTCCAATTCTCCCTGCCAAAATCGTCAGTCACACAATGAAAACAGCCTGGCCAAAGGAAGCTGAACAGGCTGTGCACGTTCTTTGTGCTCTGCAATAGCAGCACAGACAACAACACTTCAGTCACAAAGGTGTGCTCAAAGAGATGTAAATGCTTGTTCAACATGGGAGTGCCACTCAGCTCAAAGGCATTAAAGATACTAAAAGGTGACCTGTGCTGGAAAAAGCCTCTGATGACATAAATCCCTGGTTGAGATCAGCATGAGGCAGTGACCTGGGTCAGGAACTTTCCCCACCCACTATTTGAAAAATCACCAGACTGCTCAAGACCCCATCCAACTTGGCCTTCAACACCTCCAAGGAGGGGGCATCCACATCCTTCCTGGGCAAACTGTTCCAGCGTCTTTCATTCACATAGTTTCTCTTTTCCCTGTTACATTCTTCATCCATGTGATTTTTGCCTTCCTCATGTATTTAAAGTGAGTTCAGAAATCAAGAAATGTTTTCCAAGTTCCTAGTGAGAACATTCCATGATCCCAGCAAGCAGCACTCAGATCCTCTCCTGTCTGCATGAGGACACTCAATGGCAGGCAAACATTGCCTCTAAGGCTCAGCTCTATCTATTTGCCCCTGCCATAGAGAATGAATATTTTGGGTTTATCACAGATGAGTGCTTTAGGTCAAAAAGTAAATGAGTTGAGATTGTTGGAAAATTCTTCCAAGCAGCTGCATCCATAACAGAAGTGTTGAAAAAAAATAAAGAGAAAAGACCTTGTTTCTTTTTGCTGTTAAGACCTGTCATTTACCAAACCTAAAGAGGAGTGAATCCTCCTGAAATTACAGTAGGAACCAAACTCATGGCTATAATCCACCTTCATGAAGTCTTACAAATCCCAGGTATCAGACTTCAATCTTCTTTAATTCTTGGGAAGTTCAAGACCCCTAGGTATGACCCCTTTAACTCTTCTACAGCAATAAATCTGTAGGGTTGCAGTAGAACACACAGCAGTAAAAAAAAAAATAACCAGCAAGAGCATCTAAATAGTTGGTGGTGATAGATGAAATTGCAGGATGAGGGGCTGGCAGGCTGTACAACAAACTCACCTGTCTGAGGTCACACACAGTTAAGCCAATGGAAGTGATGGACAGGATTATGATGGCCACTGAATATTCAGTGTAGCCTTGGCTCAGCCACAGGGTGAGGGCAAAGGCTTGAAACACGTAGAAGGGGTTTAAAATCTGCAAACACAAATGTAACACATCAGGAGAGACGGAGCGTGGGGAGAGGTGAGCATTTCTTTATACACACATTTAAAGGGTTGGTTTGCTATCCCAAGGCAGCAGTTTTGCATGGGTGTGTTAAGAGTCATAACACCCTCCAGTTCTGAACTTAGCAGCTTACACAAAGTTCATGCTGCTTGTAATTAAAAGCTGCTGTTAACCAGTTACTATGCAGCAGCAACTACTCTGGCGCCTTTGAGGCAGACTTAAGGGACTTCAGGCCAGCTGGTTTCCCATCGTAGCCAAGCAGCAAAGGTGACCTTAGTACTTCTGATTCCAAGTAATTGCTACACAGGAGACACTATGCAAATGTCAGGGGGGAAAAAAAGACTGAATTACCATAGAAGACTTTAATTTTTTGTGATTTGAGAAAGCCACTCTGAATATGATTATTTGGAAAAAGAGAAGTGGTAAGTGGAGGCAGTGTGGCTGGAAAGCTGTCTGGCAGGAAAGGGACCTGTGGGTTCTAATTAACAAGTGGCTGAATCTGAACCAGCAATGTGCCCAGGAGGCCAAGAAAGCCAATTTCATCCTGGCTTGTGTTAGAAATGTTGTGTCCAGGAGGAGCACGGAGGTGATTGTACTCCTGTACTCAGGACTGGTGAGGCTACACCTTGAGTGTTGTGTCCAGTTTTGGGCACCTCAATACAGGAGAGACATCAATGTGATGGAGCCAGTGCAGAGGAGGGCAAAGAAGCTGGCAAGGGTCTGGACAATAAATCTTGTGAAGAGTGACTGAAGGAGCTGGGGCTGCTTGGTTTGAAAAAGAGAAGGCTGAGAGGAGACCTCATCACTGTCTATGACCTCTTGAGGTCTGTGGTAACGGGTTGGACTTGATGATCTTTGAGGTCTCTTCCAACCCTGGTGATACTGTGATACTGTGACTACCTGAAAGGACATTGTGGAGAGGTTGGTGCTGGTCTCTTTGCAGAGGTAAATAATGATAGGACAAGAGGGAATGGCCTCAAGCTGCAAGAGGGGAAGTGGAGACTGGACATTGGAAAAAAATTGTCACAAAAAGAGTGGTCAGACACTGGAACAGGTTGCCCAAGTAAGTGGTGGAGTCGCCAACACCCTGGATATGTCTAAAGATCTTTTGGTTGTGGTGCTTGGGGATATGGTTTAGGGGTGCACTTTATAGAGCAGGGTTTGTGGTTGGGATGACCCCAGAGGTCTTTTCCAACCTGAATGATGCTATGGTTGTATAAAAAGAACTAATAAACTGTGAGGTCATCAATAACCTGCCTTAGACTGCAGTGAAAAACAGAGGTTTGCTTCTCTCATACTTCCACACTTACCTACTCTACAGCATGTCAGCCTTACAGTCCTTGCACACTTGAACATCCTGCACCCAAATACACCACAGAGCCCCACTGAAGTTGGGGTTGTTGGATGTGGGTTGTGGTGGTATCTAGCTAATAACCAAAGAATGAGATGAAGTTTTTCAGAGATCTGTCCACCACTTGGCTTGTCTGAAGGAGTGACAGATCTTTCTGTAGAGCTGGCATAACTAAAATAGCCTCTGAAAGAGTAATCTGAATAAAGACTGGAGCTGAGCTGAATTATTCAGCTGGCACATGCAGTCCCTCCATGAAAAATTAATACTTTCCTCAACATTCACTAGGACAAAGAGACAGACACTAAATCAGGGTGCTAGCCTTAGGTCACCAAAGCTGTATCTGGACTGAAATACCACAAGATTCTGAGAACCAGACTGCCTCCAAGCGTTACTTTTAATATTTCAAACATGAAACTTCAGCCCTGAATGGAAGTGCAAAGTTCAAAACAAATAAACTTCTTAGAGTGCTGCACTGGAGTTTTCTTCAAAGCCAGAGGTAACACCAAATCCAAGCAAGTTCAGGAGCCTTGTAGCTTTTATGTATTTTGTAGCATCTCAAACAAACTCCACTTAAAGTTCATTCATAGCTAGCTTGGGCTCACAGAATTTAGAGAATCACAGAATACATCTTGTTGGAAGAGATCTCAAAGCTCATCCAGTCTAACCTTCAACCCACCACTGAAAGGTCAACACCAAACTATGTCCCTAAGTACCAGGTACACAGGCTGCTTAAACACCTCCAAGGATGGTGACTCCACCCTGGGCAGTCTATTCCAGTGTTTGAGAATCCTCTCTGGGAAGAAATATTTCCTAGCATCCAGCCTGAACCTCCCCTGCTGCAGCTGGAAACCATTTCCTCTGTTCCTGTCACTTGTCACCAAGGAGCAGAGGCTGCCCCCTCCTCACTCCAACCTCCCTTCAGGGACCTGTAGAGAGCAATGAGATCTCACCTCAGCCTTCTCCACACTCAACACCCCCAGTTACCTCAGCCCCTCCTCACAGCCCAGGTGTTTCATGCCCTTCTCCAGCCTGGACATGCTCCAGCACCTAAATGTGCTTTCTGTAGTGAGTGGCCCAGAACTGAACACAATACTTGAGATATGGCCTCACCAGCGCTCCCTCATCTCTCTATTCCTGCTGGCCACAGTTTTTCTAACCCAAACCAGGATGCCATTGGCTTTCTTGAACCCTTGGGCACACTGCTGACTCACATTTAGTCAACTGTCAACCGATATCTCCAGGTCTCTCTCCAAGTCACAGTTTTCCAACTACAAATCTCCAAGTCTGTAGATGGGTAGTTGTGATCCAGGTGGAGGACCTGGCATTTGATCTTGTTGAACTTCATATAATCATCCTTGACCCATCAATCTAACCTGTCCAGATCCCATTGTCAAGGGGATCTGGATCAGATCAACACAGACACTCTTTTCTGTTTTAAACACATTCTTGTGGCACCCACAACCCACTAAAGGGAACACAGGTGACAGTACAATCTTCTGCTTACAGGCTGGCAAAAATATACGTCCAGCATTTCTCTAGGTAAACTCATCAAGCAACTCATAGGTGTCTGTTCTCTTATCCACAGCATGAGCTTCCTTTGTCCTCTGCAGGGGAAGAACAGTCTTCCATCATATCCCTTTTAAACTATATTCTTACCCTGAAAGGTTGGACTAGATGTTCCTCGATGTCCCTTCCAACCTGGTATTGTGAACCTGTGAATGAATCTCATTCATGCAGGAAAATAATTGCTTGGCATGTGTGTCACAGGAGAAAATACAGTTACTAGGTGAATGAGGCAATTATAAAGTAAGAATTTTGCATGATGTTTTCCTCCATTAAAAGGCACGTTCCTGGTTCATGCTGCTGCTGAGGTCATGAGGAAGCTTGTGCAATGCATTGTACTCCTCAAACAAGACTATTGAAGAAGAAGTATGCCTTAGTTGAACCAATAAAATGTTCACTGCAGGCCATTATTAAGAGCCTACTTGAAAGGATAGAGTTACTGATGTGGCTATGATCAGTCCTAACAGTTTCAGAAGTCCAGGTGTATGTACTAGATGTTAGGAGGAAGTTCTTTACAGTGAGGGTGGTGAGACACTGGAACAGGTTGCCCAAGGAGATTGTGAATGCTCCCTCCCTGGATGTGTTCAAGGCCAGATTGGATGAGGCCTTGAGTAACCTGTACTAGTGGGAGGTGTCCCTGCCTATGGCAGGAGGTTGGAAGTGGATGATCCTTGAGGTCCCTTCCAACCTTACCATTCTGTGATTCTATGATTCTATGTCATTCCTCATGCATGAGGCAAAACCTATCCATGGGACAGCAATGTGCCCTGGTGGTGCATAAGGAGCGTGGTCAGTAGATCAAGGGAGGTTCTCCTCCACCTCTATTCTGCCCTGGTGAGACCACAACTGGAATATTGTGATCAGTTTTGGGCTCCCCAGCTCAGGAGGGACAGGGATCTACTGGAGAGAGTCCAAGGGAGGTCTATGAAGACGATGAAGCAGCTGGAGCACTGCCCTGTGAGGAGAGGCTGAGGCACCTAGGGCTGTTTGGTCTGGTGAAGAGAAGACTGAGAGGGGATCTAATCAATATTTATAAATGTCTGAGGGCTGGGGGTCAAGAGAGAGGGGACAGACTCTTCTCAGTTGCACCCTATGATAGGACAAGGTGCCATGGGTATAAACTACAGCACTTCCTCAACTTTACTCTAAGGGTCATGGAACACTGGCACAGGCCTCCAGAGAGGTTGTGGAGTCTCCTTCTCTGGGACATTTCAGCCCTGTCTGGATGCATTCCTCTGTGACCTGTGCTAGATTCTATGGTCCTGCTCTGGCAGGGGGGTTGGACTTGAAGATCTTTGGAGCTCCCTTCCAACCCCTAACATCCTGTGATCCTGTGAAAATGCCCCAGTTCATGGGAGGTGTTCAACTGGGAGTAAGGGACTACAGCAGAGGAGGAAGACATCAGTCTCCCGCTTTGCTGATCTCCAAGAAGGGGCACAGTCATCACACAGGAAGCATTTGTCTGTTTCAGTAGGCAGCACCAAGCATCCTTTTAGCTTCATATCCTTTCCTGTAACCTTCTGACAGGAATGTGTGCCAATAGCTGTAAAGGAGGTCTGCCGACTTTCCTCCATTATATGCCTTGGCAGCACCAATTATCCCATCCCAGTGTACCCAGGTAAAGCCTTCAAAACACTTCACACATGTCCCACTGCTAGCCTGACTCACTGACCTCTTTAAAAAGTAGCTTCCAAACAGGACGAATTTCAACTTCAATGGCATTAGGACCACACACCAGCTGCCTGCAGGAAGGTGGAGAAGAGTTGCCCATGTTATTCCTTAGTCACATAGCATAAGACTTCACATGGCAAACTATGCTGGTCACCAAACTGGAAAAACATGGACTTGATGGGTGGAAAACTGGAAAAACGTGGACTTGGTGGGTGGAAAACTGGAAAAACGTGGACTTGGTGGGTGGAAAACTGGAAAAACATGGACTTGGTGGGTGGACCATTCACTGGATAAGGAATTGGCTGGATGGTGGCACACAGAGTGGTGATCAAGGGCACAATGTCCACCTGGAAATCAGTGCCAAGTGGTGTCCCTCAGGGGTCAGTGCTGGCACCAGTGCTGTTTAACATCTTTGTCAGTGACATGGACACAGGAATCAGTGCAGCCACAGCAAGTGTGCAGATGACACCAAGCTGTGTGGCACAGTCGACTTGCTAGAGGGCAGGGATCCATCCAGAGGGACCTGGACAGGCTGGAGAGGTGGGCTCAGGCCAATCTCATGAGATTCAACAAGGCCAAGTGTAAGGTCCTGCACCTGGGTAGGCACAATCCCAAGCACAAATACAGGCTGGGTGGTGAATGGCTGAGAGCAGCCCTGAGGAAAAGGACCTGGGGGTCTGGGTTGATGAAAAGCTCAACATGAACCTGCAGTGTGCACATGCAGCCCAGACAGCAACCGAGTGCTGGGCTGCATCAAGAGCAGTGTAGGCAGGAGGGCAAGGGAGGGGATTCTGCCCCTTTACTCTGCTCTTGTCAGACCCCACCTGGAGTACTGTGTGCAGTTCTGGAACCCTCAGCACAGGAAGGACATGGAAGTGTTGGAGAGGTTCCAGAGGAGGCCA
>VWZE01006862.1:0-11946 GCA_013396675.1 Eubucco bourcierii | reverse complement strand
CCTCCCTGGAGGTGTTCAAGGCCAGGTTGGAGGAGGCCTTGAGTGAGCTGTACTAGGGGGAGGTGTCCCTGCCTATGGCAGGAGGTTGGAAGTGGATGATCCTTGAAGTCCCTTCCAACCTTACCATTCTATAATTCTACGATTCTATGAAACTGAGACCAAAAAACATGAATACTATCTAAACCAGTGAGTCCTGAGGGCACTGTATAGCTGTGAAGGACAAATAAACCTGTCAGGACCTTACACAGAGGTGGAATCTTACTGTTTCCTTGCTGAAAAAGGTCATCAGTTTGCTGCCAGACCCTTTGATGAGCTTTCCAGAGGGCTCTAAAGAAGGAAATGGCAAAGAAAGCCAGTTACGGCTTGCTGTGCCCTGACCCCCGGTTGGAAGTGGTGGTGTTTCCCCCAGACTTAGCCTGGCATCACTGAGGAGATGGAGAGCTCAGTAGTCTAAGGAACAAGGTATTGCATCTTTCCTAATGTCACCCATGCAGTTTGCAGTCACACTACTGAGGTGAGTAGAAATAAGCTCACATGCATTGGAAATGAAGAATTAATAAGGTCACACTGTCACAAATCTGTGACCTCCACTGTCCCAGGGATGTAGTTGAGTCACCAATCCTGGATGTGTTTAAAAGTCATTTGGATGCGGTGCTTGGGGATATGGTTTAAGGTGCACCTTGCAGAGTAGGGATATTGGTTGGACTTGGTGACCCTGAGGGGCTTTGCCAACCTAAATGTTTCTGTGATGCTATGGAACAATTCGTACATCTCCTCAGGCCTTACCTGATCTTCTGTTCTTCCCTTGTGAGGCCAGCTCCAAACTTGTGGTGCATGCTGTAACATGTGTTGCTGTCTTCTAATGATCTGGGATAACAGGAGAAAGTTGAGATCTGGGAATTCCCAGGCCCCAAGGGCTTTGTGACAGTCTGGCAACACTCACCCGACTTTCTTGAATTCTTTTACAGAAAAGTCCCAAATGTAGCGGATTTTCTGCGCCTGAATGCATCTCACCTGCAAGATCAAATAGCAAAAATTCCTTTTGCCATTCAGGGGAAGAGCATCTCACCATTACAGAAACGATTTCCCATGCCTTAGGAGAAAACCAGCTCATGCAAACAATATTTGCAGGAGGATGCTGACACAGCATCGCTCCAGGTGTTTTGACTCCTGTTCTCACCCACTTCCACCCTGCCTCCTTGCTTCTCTGTTTCATAGATGAGTTACCTTTAGCTGTGGCATCATTACAGCTCTGTTTATGACTGAGTCTTTATCAGCTACAAGAGGACCACCTGAATTACTACCAATAGGTAGCGTTAATGTGGACAAATCAATCCAGGTCACCTTCTTCCGGGTGTATCTCTGAAACTCATCCTAGAGAAAAAGAACACAGTTGGGTGAGAAGTGCTGCCTGTGTTAGTATTTCCTGACTCAGGGTTTGGTTTTTTTTTCACAGAGTGGTCAGACATTACAGTATCACAATATCACCAGGGTTGGAAGAGACCTCAAAGATCCTCAAGCCCAACCCATTACCACAGCCCTCAAGACCAGACCATGGCACCAAGTGCCATGTCCAAACACGCCTTGAACACCTCCAGGGACGCTGACTCCACCACCTCCCTGGGCAGCCCATTCCAGCAGTCAATGACTCTCTCAGTCAAGAACTTTCTCCTCACCTCCAGCCTAAACTTCCCCTGGCACAGCTTGAGACTGTCTTTTTGTTCTGCTGCTGGTTGCCTGAGAGAAGAAGGTAATTGGAACAGGTTGCCCAGGGATATGGTTGAGACACCTACCCTGAATGTGTTTAAGGGTTGTGGTTTAGGGGTGAACTATGTAGAGTAGGGTAGGGTCAGTGGTTAGATTCAATGATCCCGGGTTTTTTTCCAACCTGAATAATTCTACGATGCTGTGAAAAGTGTTATCAATCTGCTACATCATGCAAAGGCAGACAGGCTGCCCTATTTGTGATCTGCAAATAACCAGAAACCAGAGAGTTCACCTACTGTTGTTCTGAGCAGAACAGTGTCAGCTTCTTCCAAGCTGCAGCGGATGCAGTTTGCCCACACATCCCACTCTGGCTTCCAGTAAAAGAGCAGCAGCAGAGCCCCACAGGATAAGATGTGGCCAGCAATGCACAAAGCCTTTCGGCAGCCTTGGGATTTGTAGCCGAATATCTCCTGTACCACAAAGAGAAAACATTCTTTGTTAACAGGTTTGACCTTGGCCCTCATTCATCAGGAAGTCAAAGCTGAAAAGAGAGGCTGGTGGTGACTGATGCCCTCTCTCACAGCCCAAGGTAATTTTTGGAAATGAGAGTTTGCTGATTGATATTACATAGTTATGAAGACAGCAGAGGTACTGAAAAGGGGATGCTGCTGGGCTGCTGCTGGCAGAGAAGCTTTCTCACATCAGCTCTCCCAGGACTGATGAAGAATTAACTCCAATCTGGAGCTTTTACCATCAAGACTGCAGCTGAGCTGTCACAGGAACACTTCTCTCTCAGCAATGCCAGCACCGACCAGCCCTGCCTGCCACAGAGGAGGATGCCTCTGTGTGAACTTAGTGCTGACTGCCGAAATCAACTTTGCAGCAGAGGCACAAAATCTGCCTCAGGGAAAGAGAACTTCCAGGCCCCAAGTAATGCCTTTCATGTAGCAGGTACCATACCTGCTGGTGTGCTATCTTCCACCACAGACATCTTATCTTAAAAATAAATATAGAAGAGCTCTTTTTGCTCTGTATAGTCGCCTCCTCCAACTCATTCCCTCAGTCATCTGTCATCTTTCCCACTTGCCCTTTCATTTTGATCTCCCAGTAAGCCATCTATTCCCAGAAGTACAGTACCTGGAAGCAAAGCTGCTCTGACAAACAGGGCCACAGCAAAATGTGCTGTGGTAAACCCAGGTCAGCCTGAACCAGACACCCTTGTAAAAGGCAGCTTGTGTCAGCTGCACTGAGGGCAGAGCTAAGACCCTTCTGCCAGCACTGCTGCAGTCAGGTATGGGGCAAGAGAGTTGTCTCCTGGGTGCAAACCATCAGTGCTGCACAGACTCTTACTGAAAGGCTGCTTATGGCAACAGCCTCACTCCACTCATCCATCTGTCCTGGCTCTCCATCTTCATCAGGCAGTTGGCATCCTCAGTGCTTCCTATGCAGGTAGCAGCAGGTAGAGTGCCATATCCACAGGCTGGTTGAAGAACACCGTAGCAATCAGCATGACATGGATAATCTCTAACTCCTTATCTGTCTCCCACAGTAGATTTCTCATGTTGTGCTGGGTCTAGGCTGCTGCAACTGGCCCAAGTTCACAGAGTATCACTCAAATCTCAGCAGGAATTTGCTGAAACTACACCGCTATTAGTAGTCCTGCTAACAATTCTAATACAGAGTTCAGGTGTGCTCTGCAGGGTAGGTAGGATTTCCCTCACCTGTGCATGCCTTGAGCACCCACATCCCCATGACAGATGCACTTTCCCAGTGCCCAGGCTTGTCAAACAGTGACACTGGAGATGCAGAGAAGCACCTGTTGGGAGCTTCTTCTTGCAGAGAAGAGAGATTTCTGTCCTGGGTGAGTGTGTGGCTATGCTTCCAGTGCATGCAGCACACAGAACCCCTAGCAAATACAAGAGTGAAAGGACTGTATTTTAGAGCTGCAGAGGCGTCTACTTCTATGCCTACTCTGTGCCCTGGAAATAACTGTGTTCCAGCTGTTCCTGGTAAAATACTGGAGTAGAAAGCCTGACTCTGACCCTCACCAGACTGTGCAAACAGCCCATGTTAGCAGGTAGAGGAAGAGTTTCCAACTCACTGTATTTGCAAAGCGCTCAGCACAGCCCTTCCAGGTTGCTGCACATAATTAATAATAAATCACAATCACAGAGAGAAAGTAGATGCAATTAACATTGATAAAAAGCCCTTGTAAGGACAAAGCAGCTCTGAAAGGCTGCTGTAAAAGTCTGAGAAAGAAGGGACTCCTGCCATGAGCACTGTGCTAGACTTTGGTCATCTGCCCAATCTCCCTAGACCTGCTAAGCAGCACAGACCCTTGCATTCCAGAAGTGACTTGGCCATTGCTTCAGGCAGTTGTCCAAGAGAAAACTTACTTGAAAGCACCTTCCCTATAACTTGCTTTTTGACACATGATGACACAACAAGGGAAAGTGAGCCCTCTAGTAAAGGTCTTCACAATTAGGATGGAAGAGATGATAGAACAGACAGTGAGAAAGGGACACTGCCTCTTGGCCAGATGACTTCTGCTGGGCAGAGGTTTCATGCCTCTAGGCTGAAGTATTTTGTTGCTCACTTATCCTTTACTTTGAAAAAAATCAGTCTCCAAGTCAGCAAGGACTGATCCAGGGTTTTGCCTTCATCAAGGTTATGTTGAAGAGACAGTGTCTGAACAGGGAGTGGAGGGAGAGATGAAGCAGAGGCATATAGGAAATGTGAAAAGAAGTGCAGAAGGAAACCCAACTCCAGTGTGGTCCCCCACTGCTTACCAGCTCGTTTTCTTCACCCTTGTTGAGAAGCACACAGTGATCCTTCCAAAGGTTCTCCTCCATTAGATCACGTTGTTTCCAGTCCTGGATGTCCTTGTAGGTTGGTGTCAAGCAATATGGAATGCAGTTAGTGGTTTGATGTCAGGCCAGTGTTAAAAGTCAGTTCTCACCTTAGTCCTGTCTGCTGCCTTTGAAAGCCTCACAGGGCACACACTTCTTACTAGGCTCCTAGGAGAGGGAGGCAAATCCACCCTCATGTGTAAAGCCTTTAAATGCCTGGCTTATGTAAGAGGTGCATTTCTCTGCCTCCTCAGCTTGGCTGAGCTTGCCAGGGACTGGCTGGAGCAGAGCTCTGGTGGCCAAGGCAGGGAGGGCACCTGCTCTCTTCTGTTGGGGAGACGGTTCTGCACAGGGCTCAGAGGGAGATGAAAGCACAAGACAAGGACAAGGGTGGGAGAGTTTCACAGCCCTGCACAGAGCTGATCGCAGAGCAATCACCCTACTACTGGGAACCACCTCCAGCATGCCAGAGAGAAGCTGCTGCTCTGGGAAAATCAGCGTCTGGGTCTGATCTTTGTTTCAGCACAGTGGAGGTGCACGCTGAGGCAGTGATTTTTCAGGTGTGGTTCTGGTTAGAAATGCCCCACCAGCTCCAGACATTGTCTCAGAGACAAGCTTTAAGTCAAATTCTGCCTGAGTTACAAGGAAGGGGGAATGGGGCTGGATGACTCCTTTGGAGAAGCCCAGGTGGGCAGCAAAGGAGTCCTGAACAGCTGGCAGTGTGAAGCTCTACACGGCAGGGGAGAATGGAGGTTGCCACCAGTCCCCCAGGCTGGGACGGCAGTGGTAGGCAGGGTTTTAAAGCCCTCCATGCATTTACCAGTCTGTCATGTCCCAGCTCTCACTGTTGTCAGAGATATTTTTCAGACATTAACCTGAAATTGCTCTGTCTCTCCTCATTCCCCTTCTGCCATAAAGTCTGAAAGCCCTCATTTATCCAGGCAGGAAGAATGTGCTGCATTATTTCCTGGAATAAAGTACATGTCTGTGTGAAAAGAGACAATGGTTCTGCCTTTGCTCCCAGCCTTTCTGGCTCAGCCACGGGGAAGCAATTCTCTAACATGGACGAGAGCAGGGGATTTGACTCCATACAGATACATAGTCTTTATGCACAGTGTATGTTCCTGGCGATGGCAAGTCAGGAATTCTTCCAAAGTCTTCTTCCCCCCTGCTGGGAGAGAGAACAATGCCCAGGAACTGCAGTGTTGCTTGTCTAAAGTCCTCTAAGTCTCTCTGATCTGCAGCTTCATCCTGAAAAGAACTCCAACGACAGAAGAAAACACCTTTCACTAGGCACTCTGCTAATCAAAGCATCAATCTCTGTTTCTTCTGTTGGAAACAGAGCAAGAACAGGCCAGGATGTCTGACCCTAGGATGACTGGGGAGCGATTGCCACTCTGCTGTATCCCAAGTCTACCTAAGGCTGGCTCTGCACGGTGCAATCACAGCCATTCTGGAGGGTCCTGCCAGCTGCAGGAAACGGCAAAGAGGGACCAAACCTGATAATTCAGGGAGGTGCTGGAAAAACACACGTTTTGCTTTGTGTGTGGTTGGGTTTTACATTTGTTTTGGGTTTTGTTTGTTGTTGTTTTAAGCTTTGCCGTTTAACAGTCTAGAGCCTCAGCTGAATGGATTTTCACAAGAGCAAACGATGCTCTTCATCTTTACCTCTCCTCTGAGACAGCATCAGTAAATTTATCCACCACAGTCTTCTGCACACCAGCCGTTGTCGAGCAGCTCCCAGGGTCTGACCCATTTTTGCAGCCACTCCACTGTGATTTTTCAGAAGAAATAGCCATTTCTAATGGTCTGGCATTTGGCCCTTACATGAAATCCTGATGTCTCCTTTGTGGTCATTCTTGGGGCCGAAGGGTTGTAGTCAAACAGATATAGTGCAATGCATTGTAAGGAGATGATTACCTGTTACCAGCCAGCACCTCCCGTAGCTCTCCAGGGGACAGAAACTCAGGAGAGATCATTAGCTGGGCAGTGACACAAGTTCTCTGTTTTGATCATCTGAGGTGAGGTGTGTTTTAGTTACAGGAATTTGACCTCCAGTCTCCAGACCAGAGTCTTAGCAGTTCCCCTGCATGTGGCAGCAGGACATTCATCACTCCCAGCACAACCTGCACATGCCAGGTGCTCCCCGAGCTCTGTGCGACACCTTCAGCCCCGGTTCATCAACCCAGTGGCATGGATACTTTCAAATTGTCCTCTCTGTCCTGTTTTGCAAACTGCTAACAGAAACATGAAGGTTTTGGGTTGCTTGAAATGGACAGTAAACCGCTGACACCTAATTACAGTTCAGCCCTCCAGCCCATCATAAAAGAATCCTATTTCTCAGTATCTTCATATCTCATGGGGAGCTCTGTCAAAAGCCTAAATGTGCCACATTAGCTTCTTCTCTCTTGTTCCCTGGAGTATCTCCCAGTCAGGGAGAAAATGAGACTGGGTTGATAGGATCTTCCCATGACAGATCTATGTTAGTTGCTCCTTATCATTTTATTATCCCCTAGGTACTTACAAACTACTTAAGAATTTTCTCTCACATATCCATCTCTCTGTCTTGCATTAGAGCTCAGGCTCTAGGAAAGTGTGACCTAAATGGCAAGAGAGGAGAAGTCTGGAAAGTTGGAAAACACAATCCATGAGTTTGTCTAAACTAGAAAAGAGAAAGCTGCAGGGAAACATAACTCTCATAATATGCAAAAGAAGGTAGCCAATTACTTTTTTTCCTCCTATGCTTATTGGGGACAAGGAGAAATCAGACTAATTTCATGTTAGATTAAGCAAGTAGATTGCCAAAGTTAGCTTAGGTATTCAGGAAGGTTTTTTTCTAACTCAAAGGTTAGCAAACCACTCTAACAGGATTTTTTTTTGTTACCTAGGCTCTGCAAGCAGGCAGGAGCATGGTCAGCACAGTTAACCCAAACTAGCCAGAAGGATATTCCATGTCACAGGACATTGAACTCAGTGTAAAAACTGGGTAGAGGGAGTTGACTGAATGCACTGGTTTGAGGCTAATTGGAACATAGAGAAAATTATAGTCTGTAAGAAGGAAAACATGCTGATGTCTACTTCACTCATAGGCTTGCTGAGATGTTTAAGAAAATAACTCAAAACATAGATCAGGCAGCCTCAGTCTGTCTCTCTCTGGGGCACAGTGTCTCGGGCAGTCTAGCTTCTGGTTTCTCTCTGCAGATTAATCTTCACTAACCACTTTCCTTCTAACCCCTCCTGGCGGATCCCCCAAGCTCACCTTGCACATAAGACAAACCTTGGGGTGGGGAGAAGGTGGAAGGGTGGTTGGCAGCCCCTCCTGGGGTCTCTGATTTCTGGGAGGGGAGCTGTTTCTGTATTCCCTTTAACTTGTCTATGTCTGTAACTATTCCTGTCTATAGTGTATATCACTGCTTGTACATTGTGCTGAGCTGTAAACAGAGCTTCATCTCTTAACTTCCAGCCAGCTGAGTTCTAGTTTGAGTCATTTTACAAAGTGTGGGGGGGTGGGGAACTCCCAAACCATCAGACTGAAAGAGGCTGATTGCTGCTTGGGCACCAGCCAGAGAGTGCTGAGATGCTGCATTGTGCAGCGCCTGTATCTTTGGGTTTTACTTCTCTCTCTTTGTTATCTTCTTCTTGATTACAGTTATTATTAAGATATTTAGTAGTAGTAGTGGTGGGTTTGTTTTATCTCAAGCCAACAGGATTCTAGGTTGCATCAACAATGACATCACTAGCACAGATAAACAAATCATTGTCCCACTCTGCTCAGCGCTCATCAGACCACACCTGGAGCACTGCCTTCAGTTTTGGTCCCCACTGTACAAAAAGAGGTGCAAAGAGGCTGGGAAGTGTCCAAAGAAGAGGAAGGAGAATGAGAATGATCAGAGGACTGGCAGCCCTGCCAGATGAGCAAAGGTTGGGAGAGCTGGAGTTGTCCAGTCTGGAGAAGAGAAGGCAGAGCAGAGACCTGTCAAGGTCTGGAGGATGGAGATTAAGACTATCTCTGTCCAGAGGAACAGTGTAGGCAGCAGGACAAGGGAGGTTAATTTTCCTCTGTGCTCAGCACTGGTCAAGCCACACCTTGAGTCCTGGGTCCAGTTCTGGGCCACTCAATTCAAGAGAGATGTTGAGGTACTGGAATGTGTCCAGAGAAGGGCAACAAAGTTGGTGAGGGGCCTGGAGCACAGCCCTGTGAGGAGAGACTGAGGGAGCTGGGGGTGTGCAGCCTCAAGAAGAGGAGGCTCAGGGCAGACCTCGTTGCTCTCTACAACTACCTGAAAGGAAGTTGTAGCCAGGTGGTGTTGGTCTCTTCTCCCAGGCAACCAGCAACGGAACGAGGAGACAAAGCCTCAAGTTGTGCCAGAGGAGGTCTAGGCTGGATATCAGGAGGAAGTTCTTGACAGAGAGAGTGATTGGCGTTGGAATGGACTGCCCAGGGAGGTGGTGGAATCGCTGTCTCTGGAGGTGTTCAAGGAAAGCCTGAATGGGGCACTTAGTGCCTTGGTCTGGTTAATTGGATAGGGCTGGGTGATAGTTTGGACTGGATGAGCTTGGAGGTCTCTTCCAACCTGGTTGATTCTATATTTCTGTGTTGTGAAATGAAGGTAGGGAGGAGAGGAGAGATGAGGTTTCCACCATCCAAGTCCTCCTCAGTGTGTATGTGTGGTCCAGGGATGTTTTTCTGCTGAGTTTTTCTTAGGGAATTCTTTCTCTGGAGTTCTCCTTCTGCTTAAGCAGGTATCACTCAGATCTTTCTATATAGCTTTTAGTCCCAGTCTTAGGTAGGTGTCCAGGTGCAGCCCCCCAGGAAATCTTCCTGTTTATTCTCATGTTTGCAGGGGTCTGGCAACCTTGGGGGAGCATCTCTGCCCCCCCACTCCTGGGACGTTTAGCTGTCCATACACCAGATACACATCAGGGAGTTAGGCAGGCCAGGTGGTAAGTCTATTGCATATTCCAGGTGCCTTTTACACCAGAGTTTCTCTCTGGGGTAGTTGATGTGTCCTCATACACATTCTGGGCATTCAGGCCAGGAACCTGGAGGGCTGAGGTCTGGTAAGGCAGCAAAGGCAATCTTTGTCTTTGTTGATTTACACCAACTAGGGAGAGACAAGTCAGACTCTCACAAGACCTCATAACCATGTACCAGTAGATAATGGGAGGCTATCAGAACAATGGAGACTCCCTCTACAAGGAGTCAAATGGAAAAGACAAGGGGCAATGGGTACAAGTTACTGTGAGGGAGATTCCAGCTGGAATCTAGAATGAATTTTTTCACAGTGAGAACAGTTAGGCATTGGAACCATCTGCCAGGAGCAGCAGTGAATTCCCCTGCACTGCTCAGTTTTCAGACTCAGCTTGGCAGGGTGCTGAGTGATCTCATTTCAACTACACTACCACCTAGAACAGCTGGGGCAGATGATCCTTGGGGTCCTTTCCAACCAATCTGTGACTCTGATTTTAGCTATTAAACTGTTCTTATCTCTACCCGCAAGGTTTGCTTTCTGTTTCAGTTCTCCTCCCCATCCCACTGGGAAGGGGGAAGGAGTGAGCAAGCAGCTGTGTGGAGCTCAGTTGCTGGCTGGGGTTAAACCATGACAGACTTTTTTGGTACCCAGAGAGCGGCACTTGACTATCCTGGCTGTGCCCCCTCCTAGCTTCTTGTACACCTGCTTGTTGGCAGAGCAGGGAGAACTGAAAAATCCTTGCCTTACCATAAGCACTACTTAGCAACAACTAAACCATCAGTGTGTTCTCTGCATTCATCTCGTACCAAATCCAAACCACAGCACGGTACCAGCTACTAGGAAGAAAATTATCTCTCTCCCAGCTAAAAGCAGGAGAGGCTGCCTGCTTTTTTTGTCTTCTCACTTTTCTGCAGTTGGAACTCTTCTCCTTTGTTGATGCACAACAAGTCCCACCTCACTGCTCTGCAAGTCTTTTTCCCTTTTTTTTTTTGGTGCACTTAATAAATCTGTTTTTGCTCCAGTGCCAAGTTTCCATTCAGTTGTAAGGAAATGTGAAGCTGTTGCCATGCCTAAAAGCTTCTTTTGAAGTATAAAGAAATTAGAAAGTAAGCTACAGAGAGCCACAAAATAGAACCCTCTGTCACCACAGAAGCAAAAAGAGGTTTTAAATTAAATTTATATTTATTTCAGCAAATAAGTCAGGCTGCATTCAGTGCAACATTTACAGTTAACCATGCACTACATGATGCATACAAATGAGCAAGGCTAGTAGGTAGAGAAAGGTTCTGCTATCCCTCTGCTCTGCCCTGCTGAGGCCACATCTGGAGTGCTGTATCCAGTTCTGGGCCCTTCAGTTCAAGACGGACATAGAACTGCTTGAGAGTGTCCAGTGCAGAGTCACAAAGATGCTGAAGGAAATGGAACATCTCTCTTGCAAGGAGAGACTGAGGGAGCTGGAGCTGTGCTGCTTGGAGAAGAGGGGACTGAGAGGAGACCTCATTAATGTTTATAAATACCTGAAGGGTGAGTGCCAAGAGGATGGAGCCAGGTCCTGCTCAGTGATGCCCAATGACAGGACAAGGGGCAATGGGTGGGAGCTGAGGCATAGGAAGCTTCATTTAAACATGAAGAGGAATTTTTTTCCCTGTGAGAGGGACAGAAGACTGGAACAGGCTGCCCAGGGGGATTGTGGAGTCTCCCTTTCTGGAGATATTCAAGACCTGCCTGACTGTGTTCCTGTGTGATCTGGTCTAGGTGATCCTGCTCTGACAGAGCTTTTGAGGTCCCTTCCAGCCGCTCCCATTCTGTGATGTTCAGGAGGAACACATCACTCCCTTCTGGGCAGGTTCAATTCGCTCCCTGCCCTCACACATCCTTGTGACAGTGACAGCAATGTAACCCAGGCATTGAAGCACTCACCCAAAGCCCCTTGGATTCTCCTGGGTGAAGCTAGCAGAGAACTTAGGCTGTCTACATAAAGTGTGACTGCAAATAATTGCTGACAAAGGAGACAGAGCCAAATCTGTCTTCTGCATCTGATAGTGTATAGCTATAGTGTCTGTGGAAATGGACTTTCCCATGCTCTCATCCCCACTTTTCTTCTGGACTCTATGCCTCCACAACATCCCACTGGAGGAACCTTTTGGGTTACAATTTAAGACAAATTGTAAAGAATTTTTTTCCAGAGAATTTGAGAATTTGTATTCATTAATGACCTGGACCTCATCCAGGTCATTAATGACTACATTGAATAATATTGGTCCTGGTACTGAGCCCTGAGGGACTCCACTAATTACAGGCCTCCGGCTAGGCTCTGTCCCATTGACTACAACTCTCTGACATCTTTCATTTAACCAGTTCCCACTCCACCTCAGTACTCCATCCAGACCACACCTCCTCAGTTTTGCTATGAGGAT
>VWZE01006861.1:0-11135 GCA_013396675.1 Eubucco bourcierii | reverse complement strand
CTCTCCAGCCTGTCCAGGTCCCTCTGGATGGCATCCCTGCCCTCTAGCAAGTCGACTGTGCCACACAGCTTGGTGTCATCTGCAAACTTACTGAGGGTGCACTGATTCCTCTGTCCATGTCACTGGCAAAGATGTTAAACAGCACTGGTGCCAGCACTGACCCCTGAGGGACACCACTTGTCACTGGTCTCCAGGTGGTCATTGTGCCCTTGATCACCACTCTCTGTGTGCCCCCATCCAGTCAATTCCTTATCCAGCAGTGCTCCATCCATCAAGTCCATGTTTTTCCAGTTTGGTGATCAGGATGTCATGTGGGACAGAGTCAAATGCCTTACTCAGGCCCAGGTAGATGCCATCAATTGCCCTTCACTTGTCCACTGTCGCTGTGACTTCATCATAAAAAGCCACCAAATTTGTCAGGCAAGATCTGCCCTTGGTGAAGCCATGCTGGTTCCCACCAATCACCTCTGGGTTGTTTTCCACTTGCCTTAGAAGAGCCTTCAGGAGGATCTGCTGCATGATCTTGCAAGGCACAGAGATGAAGCTGACTGGTCTGTAGTTCCCAGGGTCGTCCTTTTTTCCCTCCTTGAAGATGGGTGTTATGTTTGCCCTTCTCCAGTCAGCAGGAACTTCACCAATCTGCCATGACCTTTCAAATATGATGGACATGACTTTCAGAATGCCAATCTTAAATGGTTTGTTGGATATATTTACATGTTGTATAACCAAGAAAGTGTTGATGGAAAGGATGATTAACACTAACTAAAAATCAAGTGACTAAGTGCTTAATTTAAAATCATCTACTTTCAAACAGAAATCTGTATCTCACAAATTCCCTGCATTTCCAGCAAAGGTTAGCTAGGATGTCAATCATCACATTGATATCATAAAATCATGAAATAGAGATGTACTCCAGTTTAAGGGAGATTACTTGAGCTCTACAGTTACCTGACATCTGCATAAATGTATTTAGGTTTTGCTCTATGCTTTTGTACATTGGTAACTTCCACATATAATCTCATAATTAATCCTTTATTAGTTCTTTTCTGCTGTGTCTCAGTGACTGAAAGGACTGAAAGACAATCCCCATTCTTGGGTACACATTACAGGTGTTGAACTATTTAGGCTTATGGAAACTATGTGGAATGTATCTTTCAGGAAGACATTTGAACTTCAGGAAGGGAGCAATATTTTTCCTACCTTCACCACCAATTTTGTAACTGCATTATGTTTATCTACTAGCAGCTACTCTCCTTCAATAATTAGAGTTCTTGCAAGTTATTACTACAGAAAAAGGACTGAAAATTTGATTTTGGCTTGTTTTGTGTTTGTTTTTGTTTGTTTTGTTTTTTGTTTGTTTGTTTTCTTGGTGAAGAGTCACACCATAAAGGCAAGCACTGAAAGAAGGATAATCCTTCCCTCTCTACCTGTGCCTCTGCACCGATGTTTTTACTTTTGCATACATTTCAGCGTGCCTTACAAATGCATACTGAAATTTAATAGAAAGAAGAAGATATCAGTATTTGAAGCAATTTGCTAATAGACCACTGATCTGGGTTTAGTTTGCAAAATTGCAAGGCTGAGAAAATTTCTCCTGCGTTTCAGCCATTCTTTATGCAGATTCTGTGTTTTTGCTCACGGTTCCCAGTGCCCAGCAGTGTGACTTACAACATTTCACATTCCTGATTGCTAATAATCATTCCATTGTATGGACTACTGATTTTTGCTAAAATTTAATTTGGGCAAAATTCAAATAATAATAAAAGAAAAGGGTCAGCTTTTGCATGACTTGTTCCTTTCTGAACTTCTTGACTAGCCATTTTCAGCATCCTTTGGTCTTAATGTTCATATATGAGACCACACAGGTGTTTTCCTGTCTGTCTATGACCACCTCATTTGAAATAGCTGTGGGATCATTACTTTCCTTCCTTCCAACTGTTAGAATCATAGAATCAACCAGGTTGGAAGAGACCTCCAATCTCATCCAGTCCGACTTATCACCCAGCCCTAGGCCAATCAACCAGACCATGGCACTAAGTGCCCCATCCAGGCTTGTCTTGAACACTTCCAGGGACGGTGACTCCACCACCTCCCTGGGCAGCCCATTCCAGTGCCAATCACTCTCTTTGTGGAGAACTTCCTCCTAACATCCAGACTATGGGAGCAGACATTATAAACATCATTCTTCCCCTTCTCCCTTGAGTCATTACTGCTTTACTTTTAACCTCCTCGAAGTTAGCTACCAAATCAATTACTTCAGTAACTCATTAAGTCCTTCAATCACTGTGTGTTTTTCCCTACTAGTACTCCCTTGTGTGCATGCCAGTTCTCTAATACCCATCTCTGACCAGTTTGCCCACATCACTTCTCCTCCCGTTACAACAGACTTTTGAGTTTTTTCTACCTGACCCTGTATCTCAGAACAGCCTTTCAGCAAAATATTTTCCTATTGCCTAGGATGGAATCATAGAATCATAGAATGGTATGATTGGAAGGGACCTCAAGGATCATCTAGTTCCAACCCCCTGCCATCGGCAGGGACACCTCCTACTAGCACAGGTCATTCAAGGCCTGACCTTGAACACCTCCAGGGAGGGAGCAACCACAACCTCCCTGGGCAACCTGTGCCAGTGTCTCACCACCCTCACTGGAAACAACTTCCTCCTAACATTCAGTTTCAATCTCCCCTTTGCCAGTTTAAAACCATTGCCCCTTGTCCTGGCATTATAAGACCTTGTCGATAGTCCCTCCACAGCCTTCCTGTAGCCCCCTTCATATACTGGAAGGCTACACAAAGATCTCCTCGAAGCCTTTTTTTCTCCAGGCTGCAGAACCCCAACTCTCTCAGTCTGTACCCATAGCAGAGCTGCTGCAGCCCTCTGAGCATCTTTGTGGCCTCTTCTGTACCTGCTCCAACACTTTCATGTCCTTCCTGTGCTGAGCGCTCCAGAACTGCACACAGGATTCCAGGTTGGGTCTGAGGAGAGCAAAGAGGCAGAATCCTCTTCCTTGCCCTGCTGGCCACGCTTCTCTTAACGCAGCCCAGGACTCGGTTGGCTGGATCTTTTCCTGTTGCATAGGATCTTTTCCTGTTACCTAGGATCTTTTCCTGTTACCTAGGATCTTTTCCTATTGCCTTTGCCACCTACCAGAGTTGACCTAGATTTTAGATTGTGCTTGTTAAGAACCAATTGATTAGCATTATGTAGTATAAGCAGACTTTTAGAGACTTTTTTTTAGCCTCCAAGAATTTCTCAAGTGTACTGTGCATTCTAAAGGGTTGGTAATTTCCTAAAGTGACAATCAAACTTCCTGAATTCCTTTGAAGCACTCTTTATAATGATTCTTGAACCTGTGCTTTGTCTCACAAACATGAGTGTCTTAGGAAATGCTGATAGGTGCACTCAGATACTTGCCTAAAGGCACACCAGCCTGTAAGTGTTGTGACTGTGTATGACAAGAATAGTTGCAGTGACAGGTTTCCTGGACTGTTAGTACCACTGAAATCTCAGTGTCTTTCGAAGGAATGATTATAATAAAATAAGCTTTAGGATGTAACAAATGCTAGTTGTGATCATAAATTTTGACAGACTGAACAGCTGAAAGTCATGTTCAAATTTATCCTCCTAAATTGGTTTACTATGGGGACATTTTAAGTTTGGCCTAATATTTATTTATTACTAATGTTTGGGACAAATGTGGCCCTGGAGCATTAATTTGCAATGTATTGTACTGACTAGCACCTTGGTGCTGATGTATATTGATTATTTTGCCCTTCTAGGAAGACATCTTTGATCAATTAATCACCTAGCTAAGATGTTACTCCATAAATTACAATCATATTTGAATGAAACCCACTAATTATCATAGATGAAAATTGCATTTTTTGTCTAGTCGCCTCAGATATCCAATTTATAGAAATAGTACTAATGCATTTTCCCCATTAGAGAGTTCTCTGATAAATACAAAGAGCAATAAAGTCAAGAAGATATTATGAATTTTAAAAAGTGTAAATTAGATGAAAAAAATTCCCATGTCTGCTCCTCAGATTTATTGAATGGCTGATTGTGGATCCTGAATCTCAATCTTTATTCTTCAATAAGACTTGTCAGCAATGCAACTGCTATTTAGTTGATAAAATGGAGAGTGTGTTAGGAAATAAAGCATCACATTTTATACCTTTTAAAGTAGATATAATGTGAGAATTTTACTACAAAAGGAGTTGAACCCTTCAGATTTTTTTTAATTGTCTGTTTGCAACTAACATTTTTTTTTTCCATCTCTGCATATCTGTTACAGAATGTTGTCTTTCAAAGACAGAGGTAAGCTGTAAATCCAGTAAAGTATGGTGAAAAGGGTTGTTTGAAACTGAAATATTGAGTAGATCTGGAATTTTATTTCATTATTGAAGAATGGTATATACCAAGGATGCTGGGGTGCAACAAAAGAAGTGTGATCAGCAGAACAAGAGGGAGTGAATCTCGTCCTCTGCTCTGCTCTCCTGAGACCCCACCTGGAGCAGGACATTAAGAAGGACATTGAGCTGCTTGAGTGTGTCCAGAGAAGGGCAATGAGGCTGGGGAGAGGCCTTGAGCACAAGGCCTATGAAGTGAGGCTGAGGGAGCTGGGATTGTTTAGCCTGCAGAAGAGGAGGCTCAGGTGGGACCTTCTTGCTGTCTACAACTACCTTAAGGGTGGTTGTAGCCAGGAGGAGGTTACCTCCTTCTCTCAGGCAAGCAGCACCAGAACAAGAGGACACAGCCTCAAGCTGTGCCAGGGGAAGTTTAGGCTGGAAGTGAGGAGAAAGTTCCTGACTGAGAGAGTCATTGAGTGCTGGAATGGGCTGCCCAGGGAGGTGGTGGAGTCACTGTCTGTGGAGGTGTTCAAAGCAGGTTTGGAGGTGGCACTTGGTGCCATGGTCTAGTCTTGAGGTCTGTGGTAATGGGTTGGACTTGATGATCTTTGAGGTCTCTTCCAACCTTGGTGATACTGTGTGACTGTGAGTACCGCATCCAGTTCTGGTGCTCCCAGTATAAGGGCATTGAACTGCTGTAGTAGGTCCAGAGCATGAGAAGGAAGATGATCAGAAGACTGGAGCACCTCCCTTGTGGAGACAGGCTGTGAGAGTTGAGGTTAAGCCTGGAGAAATGAAGACTGTCGGAAGGCCTTACAGCACAAGAATAGACCCACAAGAAAACTGGAAAGAGACTTTCTACAAAGGTTTCCTGTCATGGGACAGGAAGGAATGGATTGGAGTTTCAGGAGGCTAGATTAGACTGGATATTGGGAAGTAACTCTTTATAGTGAAAGTGGTGAGACACTGGAACAAGTTGCATCCTCCCTGGAGAGTCATGGATGCCCTCTCCCTGGAGGTGTTCAAGCCTAGGATGGACAAGTGCTTGAGCAGCTTGGTCTAGTGGAAGGCATCCCTGCCAATGCCAAGGGGGTTGGAACTAGGTGGTCTTTAAGGTGCCTTCCAACCCAAATCCATTTCATGAATCTATGAGAAGGAAGACGAAGTTCTTTACAGTGGAGGGTGGTGAGGCACTAGCACAGGTTGCCCAGGGAGGTTGTGGATGCTCCCTCTCTGGAGGTGTTCAAGGCCAGGTTGGACGAGACCTTGAGTAACCTGTACTGGTGGGAAGTGTCCCTGCCTATGGCAGGGGGTTGGAACTAGATGATCCTTGAGGTCCCTTCCAACCTTACCATTCTATGATTCTATGATACTAAGAGCAGAGGAGAGATGAAGAAAATTACTATTGATCATGATCTTTCGGAGAAATAAACTTCTAAAAATAACTCCTTCTTCAATTACTTTTTTTTTTTTTTTTTTTTTTTTTAAGTATCAGTTACAAAGAAAACAGGGAGCCTGTTACATTTTTCACATCACAAACTGCCTAAAGGTAGAGCCTGCATAAAAGCTGTGTGAGGTAGATCAACCTTACAAATTTTACGCCTTGCCTCTTAAGAAATCATAAGGATGTTTTAAATTACAAAAGATGATGTCTGCACCACTTTGTTAACCTTCTTTTTATGAAATGTCTCTGTAAATCTTGTGTATGTGCCATTGTGCACATGATAAGTTAGATTTTATGGGATATTTTCAGCACTGGTTGAAGACATAGGATCCCAAAGAATTTTTTTGAGTAAGTAATGAATGCAAGCAAAAAAACCCACAAAAAACCCAAAACCAACCAACCAAACAAACAAAAAAAACCCCCACCAGCATATTAGAGTTTGTTTCAGTATTGACCCCACCTTTTCATACATCAGCTTTTACTAGAATATCCCAAGGCACAAAGCCCTGGTAGAATAAATAACAGAGGAAAAGACTTGAAGAATAACATTCTTTTACTCTTCATTTGCTTGATTCAGAGCTGGGAAGTCTACTCCTCGGATTACTTTTGCTTCTTGAAGGCATCTTCAAGGAAAATCACACACAATATCACACAGTATCACCAAGGTTGGAAGAGACCTCAAAGATCATCAAGACCAACTCGATACCACAGACCTCAAGACCAGACCATGGCACCAAGTGCCACGTCCAAACCTGCCTTGAACACCTCCAGGGACGCTGACTCCACCACCTCCCTGGGCAGCCCATTCCAGTAGCCAATGACTCTCTCAGGCAAGAACTTTCTCCTCACTTCCAACCTACAATTCCCCTGGCACAGTTTGAGACTGTGTCCTCTTGTTCTGGTGGTGCTGGTTGCCTGAGAGAAGAAAGTAACCTACCCCTGGCTACAACCACCCTTCAGGTAGTTGTAGACAACAAGAAGGTCTCCCCTGAACCTCCTCTTCTCCAGGCTAAACAGTCCCAGCTCCCTCAGCCTCTCTTCGTAGGCCTTGTGCTCGAGGCCTCTCCCCAGCCTCATTGCCCTTCTCTGGACACACTCAAGCACCTCAATGTCCTTCTTAAATTGAGGGGCCCAGAACTGGACACAGGACTCAAGGTGTGGCCTAAGCAGTGCAGAGTCCAGGGGGAGAATGACCTCCCTGCTCCTGCTGGCCGCTCTGTTCCTGATGCAAATACAGCTAATGCCCAGAGATGCTACCAGAAGTAGTTCCCACTTCAGAAGTGTAATCTTTTAAGTAAAGGTGAGAAGGAGGGATGAGGGGCTGCAGGATTTGGGCTAAGTGTGACCAAATCAAAACTTGATCTGTTCTGGTCTACGTTTAAAGCAGGTTTTGGTTTACAAGGACAGGTTCATTTTCTCAGACTTGATCTCCAAGAAGGTAAGCTGCTCTAGATTGAGCAAGGCAGCTGCATTGATTGCCAGAGGGATGGGAAGTTGTGCAGACATTCTGATTTTTAGATTGCTCTGGCTCCATGTAGAAGAGTGAAATGACAAAAATGGCATGAAGTCCTGATGTCTTCACCTGAAATGATGCAGATAATTGACTTGGACTGTGTTGCTGGAAGCTTGTCATCTCAGTGCATTCTACAGCAATATTAATATGCAGCATCTATGCATCTTGACAAAGCTGCACACTTTCAAAACACAATGATTTTCAACATACCCAAGAAGGCTTTCAAGCAGAGTGTAACTTGCATGTAAGAAATTCATTCTATGCACTAGTAAGTCATACAACATTTTTCAGTCATACATTTAGGTGTGCATATATGTACACATGTTTAAAGATTAAATAATCATAGAATGTCAGAAGCTGGAAGGGACTTTGAAAGATCATCTGGTGTGAAGGTTTGGGAGTTACCCACCCCCCACAGTTTGTAAAATGACCCAGACTACAACTCAGCCAGCTGGAAGTTGAGGACTGAAGCTCTATTGACAGCTCAGCACAATGTACAAGCAGAGATATACACTGTAGACAGGAATAGTTACAGACATAGACAAGTTAAAGTTAACACAGAAACACAACACCCCTCCCAGAAATCAGAGACCCCAGGAGGGGCTCCCAACCACCTTTCCACCTTCTCCCCACCCCTGTACCTTACCCCAAAGTCTACCTTACACACAAGGTGAATTAGGAGGATTGGCCAGGGGGTTTAGAAGAAAAGTGGTTAGTGAAGATTAATTGGAAAAAGAGGAACCAGAACCAGAAGCTGCTAGACTGCCCCAGACGCTGTGCTGTGTTCCCAGAGACAGACAGAGAATGCCTTAGTTATGTTTATGTTCTTTTCCCAAAACAATCTCAGCAAGCCTATGAATGAAATAGACACCACCATGTTTTCCTTTCACAGCCTATGGTGTAATTTTCTCTATTAAAATATTCCAATTAGCCTCAAACCAGCACATCTGGTTTAACAACTCTGCTAGAGAAGGATCACTAGAGCCGATCATGCAGGAATGCATCCAGACGGTTCTTGAATATCTCCAGAGAGGGAGACTCCACAACCTCCCTGGGTATCCTCTTCCAGTGTTTTGTCANCCTGGGTAGCCTCTTCCAGTGTTTTGTCACCCTCACAGTGAAAAAAGTCTTCCTCAGGATCACATGGAACCTCCTATGCCTCAGCTTCCACCCATTGCCCCTTGTGGGGCGTCACTGGGCGTCACTGAGAAGAAACTGGCTCCATCCTCCTGGCACTCACCCCTTACACATTTATAAACATTAATCAGGTCACCCCTTAATCTCCTACTCTCCAAGCAGCACAGCCCCAGCTCCCTCAGGCTGTCCTCATAAGGAAGATGTTCAACTTCCTTAATCAATTTTGTGGCTCCATGCTGGACTCTCTCAAGGAGCTCCCTTTCCTTCTTGAGCTGGGGGGCCCAGAACTGGACACAATACTCCAGATGACGCCTCACCAGGGAAGAGTAGAGGGGCAGGAGAACCTCTCTTGACCTACTAACCACAGCCCTTCTAATACACCCCAGAATGGTATTGGCCATCCTAGCCACAAGAGCACTCTGCCGGCTCATGGCCATCCTTCCACCCACCAGGACTGCCAAGTCCTTCTCCCCTTAACTGCTCTCCAGCAGGTCAATCTTAAGTTTTAACTTAGTGGAAAGGAATCTAGGGAGATTGTCTCTGAATTTAAGTTCATGGCATCGGAGAAAGAATATGCAACATGTGCCTAAGGAGGTTGTCTCCCCAAAGGCAGACCCTCAATAACCACAGCAATACAGATAGAGAGTTGGGTACATCACAACATATTTCAAAAGTGACAGTTGACCTCAGATGATGAAAAAAGGAGAAGACAAAAAATGTGTGGAGTTTTAGTATTGTAAAACCTGACATGATTTTTACTTGCAAGAATTAATTTCTAACATAGGGAAGACAAAGTAGTTACTTTTGAAAAAGTCATTGAAAACAAATATTTGCTGTACTACAAGGTAAACTGACTGCATGATTAGCCTCAGATCTCAGTTCTCATCCTTTCTAGAAATTACTCCTTAGATTAATAATAGTAGTTGAAAGTTTCCTTTCTTTGTTGTAGAGGAAAGTGAAGTGTAATGATTAGAATGTTGTAGTTGCTGTTGTAAATGGGTTGACTTATCTGTAGCTTTTTAGATACAGATTGAAGCTTGAAGCATACAGTTAGATAAGTCTTTTCTCACATTCAGATCAGGAAGGCACCATCAAACGCCTTCAGGTATGGAAAAGAGATGGCTTGAAGCTGTGTCATTCTAAGTAAACATGCACATGACAACATGTTTGAGAGATATCCTATACACAGTTATAGAATCACAGAATCATAGAACAGTTTGGGTTGGAAGGGACCACAAGGATCATCTAGTTCCAACCCCCTGCCATAGGCAGGGACACCTCCCACTAGCACAGCTCACTCAAGGCCTCCTCCAACCTGGCCTTCAACACCTCCAGGGAGGGAGCAACCACAACCTTCCTGGGCAACCTGTGCCAGTGTCTCACCACCCTCACTGGAAAGAACTTCTTCCTAACATCCAGTCTAAATCTTCCCTCTGCCAGTTCAAACCCATTGCCCCTTGTCCTGTCATTGCAAGACCATGTCAATAGTCCTTCCCCAGCCTTCCTGTAGGCCCCCTTCAGATACTGGAAGACTACTATCAGGTCTCCTTGAAGCCTTATATCAAAACCAGTTCAGATGTCTCTCATTGCATTAGACACAATCAAATTATATATTTAAAAGAAAAATAGCAAAAACCTTTCAGGAATAAGGACTTTAACAGCACCCACTAAGAGTTGTTCTGAAAGAAACAGGTTGAATTCCATACAAGATTACAATCTCCATTGATTTTAGTGGGGGTGGCTTTAGAACCTTCTAACTTAAATCAGATCAGAATCCAGACATGTTTTCAGATATATGATCAACAGAAAACCAGGCACAAAGTTATCCACAGTAGTGATTGAAAGTGGAATATTTGTTACTGAGCAAAAAAACCAACCAACCAACCAAAAAAAAAAAAAAAAAAAAAAAAAAAAAAAAAAAAAAAAACAAACCACAAAACAAAAAAAAACAAAAAAAAAAAAAAAAAAAAAAAAAAAATAAAACAAACCCCAAAACCCAAAAAAACCAAAAAACAAAAACCCCAACAAAAACCCACAAAACCCCACCCAAAACATATATATAGGAAAGCTATAAACCAGTAAACTATTTTTTAAAATACCTTGACAAGAAAAACTGTTCCTAAGAAATGACTATCTTTCACTATTTTTACTAGGGTTCCCTGTGTAGGAAGAAATCTCTATAGAGGAATTCCATCTGAATTTGAAGTACACATCATCATATCTTTACATTTACAATTTAATGATACATTCATCAAGGATTCAGGTTCTGAGGTTTTTGTTTTGTTTATTTTTCCCAACCTAGACGGAACTGTGAAAAAACTGTTTACAGATACAATCCCAAGCACAACTCCAGGCTGAGTGGTGAATGGTTGAGAGCAGCTCTGAGGAAAAGGACCTGGGGGTCTGGGGTAACGAAAAGCTCAACATGAGCCTGCAGTGTGAGTGCAGCCCAGACAGCAACCGAGTGCTGGGCTGCAGCAAGAGCAGTGTGGGCAGCAGGGCAAGGGAGGGGATTCTGCCCCTTTGCTCTGCTCTCCTCAGACCCCACCTGGAATCCTGTGTGCAGTTCTGGAACCCCCAGCACAGGAAGGACATGGAAGTGTTGGAGTGGGTCTAGAGGAGGCCATGAAGATACTCAGAGGTCTTCAGTAGCTCTGCTCTGAGGACAAACTGAGAGAGTTGGGGCT
>VWZE01006858.1:10795-27404 GCA_013396675.1 Eubucco bourcierii | reverse complement strand
TCCTCCTAACATCCACTTTCAATCTTCCCTCTGCCAGTTTAAACCCACTGCCCCTTGTCCTGTCATTGCAAGACCTTGTCAATAGTCCCTCCCCAGCCTTCCTGTAGGCCCCCTTCAGATACTGGAAGGCTACTCTAAGGTCTTCTCAAAGCCTTCTCTTCTCCAGTCTGCAGAGCCCTAACTCTCTCAGCCTGTCCTCATAGGAGAGCTGTTCCAGCCCTTTGATCAACCTCATGGCCCTCCTCTGGACCTGCTCCAACACTTCCATGTCCTTCATGTAGTTGAGGCAGACAGATTGGACTTGATGATCCCAGAGGGCTTTTCCAACCTGGTTAATTCTGTGATTCTGTGATCATGGAACCATAGAATGGGTTGGGTTGGATGGGACCTCTGAAGTTGGATGGGACCTTTGGGTTCAACCTCCTTGCGGCCAACAGGAACATCTGCCAGTTTCTGTGCTGCATGATCCAAGACTCCACTGGGTTATACCTGAAAGAAGGTTGGAGTGAGGTGGGGATTGGCCTCTTCTCCCTAGTGTAATGTGCTGGAAGAAGAGGAAATGGCCTGAAATAGTGCCAGGGGAAGTTTGAGTTGGGGTGTGAGGAAAACTTCGCTTTCCTACTAGAGTGGTCAGGCATTGGAACAGGCTGCCCAGGGAGGTGGTGGAGTCAGCATCCCTAGAGGTGTTCAAGAAACCTGTGGACATGGCACTTTGGGACAAGGTTTAGTGGTCTTAGGTTGACAGGTTGGATTCAACGATCACAGGAAGGGTTTCCCAAATGAAATAGTTCTACAATTCTGTGATTGTGACAATAACAGAGATTTTTTTTCCCCTCTTTTGTGCCATAATCCAAGACAGCTTTTCCACAATTACTTTATGGCCCCAGAGGCACCATTTATCACGTACAACACAAAGCAGCATCACAGACTATTTGACCAACAGCCATGCTAGATAAATGCACAGGTACCATGGCTTTTCTTTTTCTTTTCTGACACCCATCCATCTTTGGCTGCCAGATATCTGGGAAGATGACTAATGTGCACATAATGATACTTCATGTCCTAGCTGTAGATCCAAACCTCAATTCATCTGCCTGCCGCATGTGAGCGGAGCCACAATGTCACTGGAAAGCAAAACCTCCCACATCTCATTCAGAGCCCAGATGGATTTATCTTTCTGGGATGGGTACCAGTTTCAGCCATTTAAAATCTGGCAGCCCAGGGTGACCCATCCTCTACATATCATGTCAGCTACATCAGTCAGAATATACTTGTAGCTTCTGGCTCCCTTGGTCTTGCCGAGAACATGGAGCATGGGTCCTCCATGGGAGGGCAGTGCCAGATGGAGGAAATGGACAGGTCAGAAGGTTGAGTGGGCTGCTAAAAAGTGAAGTGTGTCCTCCACAATTTGATCTCCACAATCCTGCCTTGCTTTCATTCATGTGCATGTGATCATTTGCATGCCTCATGTGTGCAGATCTGGAGCCCCCAGCACAAGAACAACATGGAAGTGTTGGAGCCAGTGCAGAGGAGGCCACCAAGATGCTGAGAGGGTTGCAGTAGCTCTGCCGTGAGGACAGGCTGAGAGTTGGGGCTCTGCAGCATGCAGAAGAGAAGGGTTCCAGGGGACCTTAGAGTAGCCTTACAGGATCTGAAGTGGACCTACAGGAGGGCTGGGGAGGGACTATTGACAAGGTCTTGGAATGCCAGGACAAGGGACAATGGGTTTGAACTGGCAGAGGGGAGATTGAAAGTGGGATGTTAGGAAATGTTAGGAAGAAGTTGTTTGCAGTGAGGGTGGTGAGACACTGGCACAGGTTGCCCAGGGAGGTTGTTGCTCCCTCCCTGCAGGTGTTGAAGGCCAGGTTGGAGGAGGCCTTGAGTGACCTGTACTAGTGGGAGGTGTCCCTGCCTATGGCAGGGGGTTGGAACTAGATGATACTTGAGGTCCCTTCCAACCTAAACCATTCTATGACTCTATGATCCATAGAATTATTTGAGTCCAAAGGAACCATTAGAGGTCATCTAGTATCACAGTCTCACAGTATCACCAGGATTGGAAGAGACCTCAAAGCTCAGCAAGTCCAACCCATTACCACAGACCTCAAGACCAGACCATGGCACCAAGTGCCTCGTCCAAACCTCCCTTGAACACCTCCAGGGACGCTGACTCCACCACCTCCCTGGGCAGTCCATTCCAGCAGTCAATGACTCTCTCAGGCAACAACTTTCTCCTCACCTCCAGCCTAAACTTCCCCTGGCACAGCTTCAGACTGTGTCCTCTTGTTCTGCTGCTGCTTGCCTGAGAGAAGAAGGTAACCTCCCCCTGGCTACAACCACCCTTCAGTCAGCAGGGACATTATTCAATTAGAGCAGGTTGCTGAGCCCCCCAACCAACCTGACTTAGAATGGTTCATGGTATTAGGCATCTACCCACCTCTCTGGGAAACCTGGCCCAGAGGTCTTAGCACCCTTCACATCAAGTATTTCTCCCTTCTTTCCACTTTGAATCTCCCTCTTTTGATTTAAACCATGACCCCTTGTCCTGTTACAACAGGTCCTGCTCAAAACTGTCCCCAGCTTTCTAACCAGTACTAAAATGCCACCAAGAGGTCTCCCTGGAGCCTTCTCTTCTCCAAGCTCAATTACCCCAACTCTCTCAGCCTGGCCTCACAGCAGATGGGTTCCAGCTCTCATCCCAAGCTTCTTTCTGCCTCCAGGTGCAAAGTGCATATCATCCTAATTCTGCTGGAGTGGTTCCTCTTTACATAACACCCATTTTCCATACCATGTTTATCTCTGCACTCAAATATTATGAGCTCCTGGTTTGGCATTCCTGCTGCAATAAGGCTTCCTTAGCAGGTGACAGTTTCCTTCTGGTGACAATTTCCCTCCCTGCTGGCCCCTGGCCAGCCTGTTGACGAGGCTCACTACTGAGGAATCAGCTAGCTCTAGCTGTGGACAGCACATGTTTTTAAATCTCTTTTAAAGAGTCATCTCTCCATCCCATCTTAGCATCCATTATTCATGGGCAGAGCAGAGCTCATGCTCCCACAGGATGAGGCCTCCTTCTACTGCTGAAAGTTTTCTGATTGTAAGATTGAATCATAGAATCATTTTGGTTGGGGAAAAAAAAAAACCAAAAAAACCAAAACCAACAAACCAACTTCAAGGCTGTCAAGCCCAACTATTATCTAGCTCTAAGTCTGGTGCTAAACCATAGCCCTCAGCACCACATCTCTGCAGCTTGGAAACACCTCCAGGGGTGTGGATTCAGCCACATCCAAGGAGTCCTCTTTGCTCTAGTAAGGAACTTCTTCCTAACTCTCTACCTAAATCTACCTTGCTCTAGTAAGGAACTTCTTCCTAACTCTCTACCTAAATCTACCTTGCTCTAGTAAGGAACTTCTTCCTAACACTCTACCTAAATCTACCTTGCTCTAGTAAGGAACTTCTTCCTAACACTCTACCTAAATCTACCTTGCTCTAGTAAGGAACTTCTTCCTAACACTCTACCTAAATCTACCTTGCTCTAGTAAGGAACTTCTTCCTAACACTCTACCTAAATCTACCTTACTCTGTTTTCAAACCATTGCCCCTTGCCCTACCTCCACAGTCCCTTATAATAAGTTCCTCTCCATCTTTCCTGTGTCCCACTTCAGGTACTGGAAGGCCACTCTATGCTCTCCCCACAGCCTTACTTTCTTCTCCTTGCCACAGGGTCTGAGTAATGTTCTTTTTACCTTTCTAGCTGGTGTTCCCTGAGCTCTTTTCACTATGGCACGTGTTAATTGAAAGGATCACAGTTATGTGATGTAGCAGCTGATACCTGATAGCAATATAAAGGTTATCTCTTGTTGCATGTCTATGATAAGGGAAAAGAAATTAGCAGATGTGCAATATCTGGGCCTTATCTTGCAGTACCATAATAGGGAGAGAATTGGGGATTCCACACAGCACCTAATCCCTAAATACATAACCTACAGTCATCCCAATATCTTATCTTCCTCAGATGTTGTTTGGGAAATAGATATTCCAGTGTAGTTTGCAGGAAGAGTTATTCAGACCTTGTTAACACACTGAAAGTCCTTGAGGTACATTACTGAGGATGTGGAAGCAAAAAAAAAAAAAAAGCAGCAGCAGGAGGAGAGGGGAGTTTGCTGTCACAAAAGGGTTGAATTTGTGGGGGAGGAAACAAAAACAAAGAAAAAAGGATCTGAGAGTATTAATTTGAGCTTGGCCTCCATGATCTCAGAGGCCCTTTGTAATGGAAACAATTCTATGATTACAAAGAGTTCTGTGATTAAAAAGAAACAATTCTGTGGTTAAAAAGTAAGAGGTGATGCCACCAATATCAACTGTTGTTCTGCTAAGAACAGTTCAGGGTAGAGATTCATGTTACTGTTATTCTGTACCAGACTCAAGACAGTGATAGAATCTCAGCATGGTAGGAGTTGGAAGAGAGCTTTGGAGATCACTCAGCCCAACCTCCCTGATCACCCACAGCATCTTGCCCAGGATTAAAATGTCCAGGCAGGTTTGGGATCTCTCCAGAGGAGGAGACTCCACAGCCTCTCTGGGCAGCCTCCTGCAGGGCTCCAGCACCCTCACACCTGAGAATTCTCTCCTTCTGTTCAGATGGAACATTCTGGGTTCCAGTTTGTGTCTGTTGCCCCTTCTCCTGTTGCTGGGCACCACTGAAAGAAGTCTGGCCCCATTCTCCTGACTGCCACACTTCAGCTCTTGCTGAGCACTGAGGAGATCCCCTCTCAGAGTGCTTTTGTCCAGGTTAAACAGCTTCAGATCTCTCACTTTCCTCTTCACAGAGATCATAGAATGGGTTGGAAGGGATCTTAAAAATCATCTACTTCCAACCCCCCTGCTATGGCCAGGGGAACCTTCCACTACACCAGGTTGCTCAAGGACCTGTATCAGAGAATCAGAGAATCAGAGAATCATTGAATCATTGAATCATAGAATCAAGCAGGTTGGCAGAGACCTCCAAGCTCACCCAGCCCAACCTAGCATCCAGCCCCAGCCAATCAACCAGACCATGGCACTAAGTGCCCCATGCAGGCTTTGCTTCAACACCTCCAGGGATGGGCACTCCACCACCTCCCTGGGCAGCCCATTCCAGTGCCAATCACTCTCTCTGGAAAAAACTTCCTCCTAACATCCAGCCTGAACCTGCCCTGGCACAATTTGAGTCTGTGTCTCCTTGTTCTTTCCTTGGGTGCCTGGCAGCAGAGCCCAACCCCAGCTGGCTCCAGCCTCCCTTCAGGGAGCTGCAGAGAGCAATGAGCTCTGCCCTGAGCCTCCTCTTGTGCAGGCTGCACACCCCCAGCTCCCTCAGCCTCTCCTCACAGGGCTGTGCTCCAGGCCCCTCCCCAGCCTTGCTGCCCTTCTCTGGACACCTTCCAGCACCTCAACATCTCTCTTGACTTGAGGGCCCCACAACTGGACACAGCACTCAAAGTGTGGCCTGAGCAGTACAGGGGCAGAAGAACCTCCCTGCTCCTGCTGGCCACACTGCTCCTGAGCCAGGCCAGGATGCCATTGGCTCTGCTGCCCACCTGGGCACACTGCTGCCTCATGTTTAGCCTGCTATGTACTTGTATAACGTCGCCTGGCATTCACCTTTGTTCTAGAACATCAGTCTCTCCAATCATGATACAAAGTTCAGAGGCTAAAACTAATCCCAAAAGAAGGAATAAAGATTTATAGCAAAGTCTAGAAAATCCTGCCAGGCCCTCTGAAATGTCTAAGGTTATTTCAAATCATGTTGACCTTTCAAATTATGTTTCCCATATTTCTTCCATCTTGTCCAGAAATCTCATGGTAGGAGGGAGAATCAAACCAAGTGAATCTGGTCCTCAGTAGGATCAGTACAAATCACATCCACATTTGGTGCATTCCCAATCCACTACAATTGATGGTCTTCAGTAATTCCATGGGGAAGAACATGAAGGAAGTTCTTTACGGTGAGGGTGGTGAGACACTGGCACAGGTTGCCCAGGGAGGTTGTGGCTGCTCCCTCCCTGGAGGTGTTCAAGGCCAGGTTGGCTGAGGCCTTGAGTGAGCTGTACTAGTGGGAGGTGTCCCTGCCTATGGTAGGGGGTTGGAACTAGATGATCCTTGAGGTCCCTTCCAACCTTACCATTCTATGATTCTACTTCATAGAATCCTAGAATGGTTCAGGTTGGCAGGGTCATTTAAATGTAATCTAGTCCAGCCCTGCTGAAGTCAGCAGGGACATCCTGGTCAGGTATTGGAACAGGCTGCCCAGGGAGGTGATAGAGTCCTCATCCCTGGAGGTGTTGAAGAAATGTGTGACCTGGTATCCTCTTCTGAGCTCAGGAGCTTGGGCTAGTGGCTAATTTCATTCAATCTTGGTGAGACACTGGCACAAGTTGCCTAGGGAGGTTGTGGAGCACAGAATCTGATCAAATATCAGATTCTTTGATTCTGTGCTCCACAACCTCCCTGGAGGTGTTCAGGGACAGATTGGATGGGATCTTGCACAACCTGGTCTATTGGGAGGTGTCACTGACTATGGCAGGGGTTGGAACTGGCTGAGCTTTGAGGTGCCTTCCAACCTTACCATTCTATGATTCTATGAACACAAGCAATCCGTGGAAGTGTTTAAGGCCAGGTTGGCTGAGTCTTTAAGCATCTGGTAGCTTGGAGGTCTCTTCCAACCTGCTTGATTCAATGATTCAACGATTCAACGATTCTGTGATTCTATGACTCAATGATTCTATGATTCAATGATTCTATGATTCAATGATTCAGTGATTCAATGATTCAATGATTCTATGGTTCTATGATTCAATGATTCTATGATTCTATGATTCTATGATTCTATGATTCAATGATTCAATGATTCTATGATTCAATGATTCAATGATTCTATGATTCAATGATTCTAAGATTCAATGATTCTATGATTCAATGATTCTATGATTCTATGATTCAATGATTCAATGATTCTAAGATTCAATGATTCTATGATTCTATGATTCAATGATTCTATGATTCTATGATTCAGTGATTCAACGATTCTATGATTCTATGATTCAGTGATTCTATGATTCAGTGATTCTATGATTCTATGATTCAATGATTCAATAATTCAATGATTCTATGATTCAATGATTCAATGATTCTATGATTCAATGATTCTATGATTCAATGATTCAATAATTCAATGATTCTATGATACAGGTCCTTGAGCAACCTAGTGTAGTGGAAGGTTCCTCTGGCCATGGCAGGGGGGTTGGAAGTAGATGATTTTTAAGACCCCTTCCAACCTAACCCATTCTATGATCTCTGTGAAGAGGAAAGTGAGAGACCTGAAGCTGTTTAGCCTGGACAAAAGGACTCCAAGTGGAAGGTGTCCCTGCCTATGCTAGGGGACTTGGAACTAAATGATCTTGAAGGCCCCTTCCAACTCAAAGTATTTTCTAATTCTATGATTCCCAGACCTGGCAGTGCTGGACTAATGGTTGGAGTAGATGACCTTAAAGATCTCTTCCAACCAAAATGGTTCCAATGGTTTTTTGATTGCTTGAGGTCCCTTCCAACTTTCTATTATTCCTTCAGTAGTTCCAAGAAAGGCTGTTGTTGTCCTCCCCTTACAGACATGACAGTCTGACTGACAGGAGAGTCTTTAATTTCTTCTTGTCATGCAAAGGAAGAAAAGCCAGCTCTACAATTAAATGAAGTCGTGCAGCATTATGCAGCAATTCTCTGTCATTAGATGTCTAATTCTGTTCCCCGTGCAATAAAAGTTGTGCTGCTACAGAAGCCTCAAGAGTGCTGAGAAATAAAGAAATTATGCAGTGGGGTCAAAGGATTTTTAGCAAAAGGATAAGTGGCTTTGGCAGGAGCTTGGAGAAGAAGTGATTCTGCTGAATAAATCATAGAATCAGAGAGCTGCTTCAGTTGGAAAAGACCTCTAAGATCATCAAGTCAAACCATCAACCTAAGACCACACGTGGAGGCTGCAGAGCAGCACAGACAGAACTCAGTACTCACCACCACCTCCCTGGGCAGCCTGTTCCAATGCCTGAACACTCCTGCAAGAAAGAACTTTTTCCTAACATCCAACCTGAACCTCCCTTAGCACAACTTGAGGCCATTGCCTCTCATCCTGTTGGATGTGAAGTGGGGATAGACTCCCACCTCTCTCCAATCCCCTTTGTGGGAGCTGTAGAGGATGCTGAGGTGTGCTGGTTTGAGGCTAATTGGAAAAGTTTAATGTGAGAAATTAGATCATTGGTGATGAAAATTCTGGTGATGATGAATTCTATACCATTCATTGGTGTGCTGAGAGGGATAAAAAGCCAAAATGTCAACAATTTGTCCCACTCTGGTCTGGGATGTTGGAGCTATTTGCTTCCTCCTCACTCTGCTCTAGGATCTCTCCCACTTGCTCTGCTCACTGCTGCCTGGGATAGACCAAGGAGCAATGGATGGAAGCTGCAGCACAGGAGGCTCCAGCCCAACACAAGGGGCAACTTCTTTGCTGGAAAGGTCCCAGAGCACTGGCACAGGCTGCCCAGAGAGGTTGTGGAGTCTCCTTGTCTGGAGCCTTTGCAGGCCTGTCTGGATGTGTTGCTGTGTGCCCTGAGCTACATTGTCTGCTCCTGCTGTGGCAGTGGGGTTGGAGTGGCTGATCTCTTTGGCTCCCTTTCAACCCCTGACATCCTGTGATGCTGTGATCTCTCCACTAACCTTGGCTAACACATAACAACGAACTCTTTGCTGTTTGTTTTGTTTGTCTGTTTGGGAAAGCAGAGGGAGAAAGAGAAGGCATCTTTGAGCCCCTTCTAGGCAGCTTTCCTTGTCCAGGAGGGAGTTTGGATTTCTGCGTTATTGATAGTTTGTGTACAATTGTAAATGCTTATAAAAACACATTGTGCATTTATATGCTTGTAAATTTAGCTTTGCTGTAAGCAGAGCTTCATCTTACTTCCAAGCCATCTCATCTAGTCTGGTAAATCCCAGTAGTGTGGGTTAGGGGAAAGTTCTTAACCCACCACATGAGGTCTCCTCTTCTGCAGACTAAACAACCCCTGTTCCTTCAGCTGTTCCTCATAAGACTTGTGTTCCAGGCCCTTCACCAGCTCTTCTTTGCAGTGAGTGGTCCAAAAGCAAACCCAGTATTTGAGCTGTGGCCTGACCAGTGCCATGTAGAGGGCAATCACATAGAATCATAGAATGGTTCAGGTTGGATGGGATCTCAAAGTTCAGCCAGTTCCAACCCCCTGCCATAGGCAGGGACACTTCCCACTAGAACAGGTCACTCAAGGCCTCATCCAACCTGGCCTTGAACACCTCCAGGGAGGTTGTGGAGCACAGAAGCACAGAATGTGACCAAAGATCACATTCTGTGATTCTGTGCTCCACAACCTCCCTGGGCAACCTGTGCCAGTGTCTCACCACCCTCACTGCAAACAACTTCTTCCTAACATCCACTTTCAATCTCCCCTCTGCCACTTCAAATCCATTCCTCCTCATCCTGGCATTACAAGACCTTGTCAATAGTCCCTCCACAGCCCCCCTGGAGCCCCCTTCAGATCCTGCAAGGCCACTCCAAGGTCTCCTGGAAGCCTTCTCTTCTCCAGGCTGCAGAACCCCAACTCTCTCAGCCTGTCCTCACAGCAGAGCTGCTGCAGCCCTCTCAGCATCTTGGTGACCTTCTCTGGGCTGGCTCAAACACTTCCATGTCCTTCTTGTGTTGCTGGTCACACTATTACTGATAGAAGCCAGGATGTTCTTGTCCTTCTTGGCCATCTGGGCACACTCTGGCTCATCTTCAGCCATCCCTCAAGCAGCACTCCCAGCTCCTCTCCCTCAAGCAGCTTTCCAGCTATTCTGCCCCAATTTAAATCTGCAGATGATGAAGGAACCACAACATTCTCTGAAGAGTTGCTCCAGTGGTTAATCACCTTCATTACTAACAACATTTATCTTCTTTCTAGCCTCAGATTTTCTCTGGCTTTCAGCTGTATCCACTGGAGTCCCTCATACAGGGAGTTTATGGATTGAATAGCCAGGTGCTGGATTATGCCTGAGGGAAGACAATGAAGTAGCTGAAAAGTCTGGAGCACAGATCTTGTGAGGAGCAGCTGAGGAAAAAGAGGTGAGGAGAGACCTTCTGGCTCTCTACAAGTCCCTGAAAGGAGCTTGGAGCCAGGTGGGGATTGTGCTGTTCACCCAAGGAACAAGTAATAGGACAAGGTGAAATGGCCTCAAGTTGCACCAGGGGAAGTTCAAGCTGCACACTGGGATAAATTTCTTCCCCTTAAGGATTGTCAAGGCCTGGACCAGGTTGCCCAGGGCAGTGGTGGGGTCCCCACACCTTTGGGTGGGTTAAAAAGCCATGCAGAGGTGGTGCTGAGGTAGATGGTTAGGTGGTGAATTGGCAGTGCTGGATTAATGGCCAGAGCTGACGACCTTAAAGGTTGCTTCCAGACAAACGACTCTTAGATCAGTACCTTTTGTTTCCCTTCCAGAGGTCCCATTTCTTTTACTATTTTTCACTGAAGCAGCTTTAATTGTAGGAGTTTTCAGCCAGAGATACATCTTCCAGCCTTCTGTAGGTCTCCTCCTCATTTATCAATGTTGTGAATTTGCAGACTGCAGAGCAGGATGCAGCAACCCAGAAAGTGTCTCCTGCTGCACGCTTGGAGCTCCAGACACATTTTGCTGACACTGTGGCATGCTTGGGGCTCCAGACATATTTTGCTGACACCATGATTGGATTTTTTTTTTTTCCATTTGTTTTTTTATTTGCAGTTTTCCCTTTGTGTAACTCATTTTTTTCCCCCCCATGAACTGAAATGCTGGACTGAGGGAGGAAATGTGACTTCCCTCAAACTTCAATGGTGTGTCCTAACCAGAGGTAGCCCAGAACTGATTTTGGTCAGTGCTGTGACTTTTCAGCTCAGGCTCTGCTCACTGAGGCACTTTCTGAAGGGCAAGGTAGAGTTGCATAACCAGGGGCTGCTTCTAGAAGGGAGAAGCTGATGGGGAGAGCTCCTGCAAAGGGCTGGGCTGCAAAAAGGCTTTGCTTGAGCCTTGCTCCTCTGCACACCAAGGGCACTGCCACAGCTTGTGCCACACCTTGGGGGGTACAAAGGCAGAGGTGGCATCTGTAAGGAGTGGCACTCAACTACACAGCAAGGACACCTGTAAGGAGTGACCCTCAACTACACAGCAAAAACACCTGTAAGGAGTGACCCTCAACTACACAGCAAGGACACCTGTAAGGAGTGACCCTCAACTACACAGCAAAGACACCTGTAAGGAGTGACCCTCAACTACACAGCAAGGAATTGCATTCCATGGATGGCATCCTCAGGATCAAGCTGAGGGATCCCCAGGGTCAAGCCTCTTCATTCCTGGTCAGTGTCCCAGCAGGACTCTGTCCCTTCTGCCTTCCATTTCAGTCTCCGTGGTCCTGAATCCAACTTCAGGATCCAGCTCCTGAATTCAGTTGCTACCTGGTGCTGGGTCCAGTCTGGGACTTGCCCAGTGCCTGTTCCCAGCATCAGTGGTGCCAAAGGTGCTGTCACAGCCATCAGGGGTTGAGGTGGCTCTTGGTTTGTGTCTCTTTGGTTTGGTGGTGAGACACTGGCACAGGTTGCCCAGGGAGGTTGTGGCTGCTCCCTCCCTGGTGGTGTTCAAGGCCAGCTTGGAGGAGGCCTTGAGTGACCTGTGCTAGTGGGAGGTGTCCCTGCCTATGGCAGGGAGTTGGAATTAGATGATCCCTTCCAACCTTACCATTCTCTGATTCTATGATTGTTCTTCTTTCCATCCCATCTAGTTGAGTTTCTTTTCCCAATCCATCAGTCTCTCTCCCTTCTTCCCTTTCTCTTCCCTTAGGGAATGCAGAGGTGCTCACGGAGAGCCTCTGACACTCTTCAGCATAGCCCTGACCATTGACAGCCATTTGCAATTCCATCTCTTTAAGACAAGTAGGGAAAAGCTGCCAGGAGTCAGAGTCATTCTGTCCTTCCAGCCAACATAATCCCCTCTTCCTACTACAGCTGTATGTCAAGTGCCCTTCAGTGCAATTAGGCATTGCACAGAGATGGCAGAGACAGAGAACCTCCAGACCTTTGTTGCATCTATTATGATTATGAATCATTGCAGAAGTGCCTTTATTCTTTACATCCTCCTCTCTGCAGACAGCCCTGTGCCCTATGTCATCAGAGACATGTCCCTTGCCAGGAGAGACCTCTAGCAGGTGGCACATACCACACTGCCAGTGGATTTTGAAGTGGCAGAACAGCTTTTGTTGCCTGATAAGGTGTGAGAAACACCTGAAACTCTCTGCAATATTTGCTATCCCTCTTGCTGCAGCATGGTGCAGAGAACCAAGATCAGTCCAGTTCAGGAGAGTGAGGAGGAAGGAGAGGATACAATAGGCTAAAGAAGGTCATCTCCTTTAAAACCCCACAAGTATCTATATTCCTACACACACATGTAAGAACACCTCCATGAGGGCAAAGATGTCCTACCACAGCATGTCATGCTGCTCACAGCCAGCTGCAAAAAACCCTCAATAACAAGTGAGGGGATACCTGCACATCCTGCCTCCCCTTGTGCCACAGACATGGAGCTGGTAGCCCATCCTTCCTCTTCCTCCTCTGCATATTCCCATGCTTCTCCTGCTGGTAGGCTTTACCAACAACCCACTCACCTCAAGCATTGAGGATGATAATAACCTGTGCTAGTGGGAGGTGTCCCTGCCTATGGCAGGGGCTTTGAACTAGATGATCCTTGAGGTCCCTTCTAACCTTACCATTCTATGATTCTATGATTCTATGATCTGTGCCACCCCATGCCATTCCATCTGATCCCATTCCAACCCATTCCATCTAATCACATCTCATCTCTTCTGATCCCATCCCAACCCATCCCATCCCATCCCATCCTGCCCCATCACATTCCAACCCATCCCACCCCATCCCATCCTATCCCATCCCATCCCATCACATCACATTCCAACCCATCCCAAGCCATCCCATCCCATCACATCCCTATCCCATCACATCACTTCATATCACATCACCTCACCTCACATTCCAACCTATCCCAATCCATCACAGAATCACAGAATCGTAGAATCATAGAATCACAGAATGACAGAATCATAGAATCTTAGAATCACATAATCATAGAATCATAGAATCTAGAATCATAGAATCACAGAATCCAGAATCATAGAATCATAGAATCTAGATTCATGGAATAATAGAATCATAGAATCATAGAATCTAGACTCAATGAATCACAGAATCTATAATCATAGTATCCTAGAATCATAGAACCTAGAATCATGGAGTCATAGAATCTAGAAACATAGAATCATAGAGTCACAGAATCATGGAATCATAGAACTACAGAATCATAGAATCACAGAATCTAGAATCATAACATCATAGCATCACAGAATCACAGAATCAGAATTTTAGAATCACAGAATCATAGAATCTTAGAATCACATAATCATAGAATCTAGAATCATAGAATCACAGAATCCAGAATCATAGAACTATAGAATCATAGTATCATAGAATCATAGCATCATACAATCACAGAATCATAGAATCTAGATTCATGGGTTGATGAAAAGCTCAACATGAGCCTGCAGTGTGCACATGCAGCCCAGACAGCCACCGAGTCCTAGGCTGCAGCAAGAGCAGTGTGGGCAGTAGGGCAAGGGAGGGGATTCTGCCACTTTGCTCTCGTCAGACCCCATCTGGAGTACTGTGTGCAGTTCTGGAGCCCTCAGCACAGGAAGGACATGGAAGTGTTGGAGTGGGTCCAGAGGAGGCCACCAAGATGCTGAGAGGGCTGGAGCAGCTCTGCTGTGAGGACAGGCTGAGAGAGTTTGGGATCTGCTGCCTGGAGAAGAGGAGNGAGGTGTCCCTGCCTATGGCAGGGGGTTGGAACTGGCTGATGCTTGAGATCCCTTCCAACCTTACCATTCTGTGATTCTATGATTCTATATATAATCATAGAATCTAGACTCAATGAATCACAGAATTTAGAATCCTAGGATCATAGAACCTAGAATCATAGCATCATAGAATCATAGAGTCATAGAATCTAGAATCATAGAATCACAGAATCATAGAATCAGGGTTGGAAGGGACCATGAAAATCATCTGATTCCAACCCCCCTGCCATGCCCAGGGACACCTCACACTAGATCAGGCTCTCTACAGCCTCATCCAGCCTGGCCTTAAACACCTCCAGGGAAGAGGTTTCCACCACCTCCCTGGGCAACTCCTTCCAGGCTCTCACCACCCTCATGCTGAAGAATTTCTTCCTAACATCCAGTCTTCAGTGGGACTCTTTTTGTTGCCTCCACCAAGGCAGAGGCTTGGGTGTGGAGTTTGAGCAGGGTTTGTTTGCAAAAATCCAAATTTTTGGTCCCAGGGCATAAGGAAAATCATAAAAAATATTGAGGTAGTGATGCTCACATTCAGCTCCCAGCTCAGACCTTGACATTTCCTAGCTGCTGTAGAGGACATAATCAGTGCTGAGTTTCTAATTGCAAATATCAAAATAGTCATAAAGGCAGAAGAGTGAGAGTGATAACCTTTTCCAGGCTAAGTGGAGATGTTCTCTCCTTGCCTTCCTTCTCCCACTGCCTTATTATGGAGTACAATTCAGAGAATTATGGGACAATCATTAGGGGGACCTTCTTCTGATGAAATAAAAAACCAAAGGCAAAACTGCTTCTCACCTCAGGAACCTTTCATTTCCTCTGCCCCACACTGTGGGGACTATCTGGCTTTTGCCAAGGTCTAGATTTCAATCAGCTGCTTTGCTTTCAGGTCATTTAGGTTGTTCTGGGGTCAGGAGAGAGACTCCATGCAATATTAAATGATGGAAATTCCTTGTCTGCCAAGTTTATTCCTCTTCTTTTAATACCTGCTTCTGAAATCTGGGAATGGTGATAATTTCAGGGTCAGTGTTTGAATGACCTTTCAAGAAATATCTGGATGTCAGGAGAATGTTCATGTCTATCTTCCTCATCCTACCCACCCATCATGTTAACAGAGTTATGGGTGAGGTCTTGACCTCAGAGCCCTTGGTTGGAAAGGTTGGCAAGGATTTAACTAGGTAAAAAGACATCAAAGGGGCAGGTCAGCTTTTCAGAGAGGATGAGGCTGGGATTCTGCCCCTCTGCTCTGCTGAGATCCCACCTGCAGAGCTGGGGCCAGCTCTGGAGCCCTCAGCACAGCAGAGACATGGACCTGTTGGAGTACAGCTGGAGGAGGCCACAGCAATGATGGAGGGCTGGAAGCCCTCTGTTGTGAGGCCAGGATGAGAGAGTTGGGGTTGTTCAGCCTGGAGAAGAGAAGGCTTCAGGGAGACCTTCTGGTGGCCTTTTAATACTTAAATGGGCCAATGAGAAAGATGGGGACAGACTTTTGAGCAGGGTCTGTAGTGGCAGGACACACAGGAGTGGTTTGAACTAAGAGGGAGATTCAAACTGGAGAGAAGAAAGAAATGTTTTACCCTGAGGGTGGCCCAGGTTTCCCAGAGAGGTGGGAGATGTCCCATCCCTGGAACCATTCCAGGTCAGGTTGTTTGGAGCCCTCAGAAAACTCCTCCAATTGCAGACCATAGAATCATAGAATCATAGAATGATAAGGTTGGAAGGGACCTCAAAGATCATCTACTTCCAACCCCCAGTCAGATTTCCCTGCTGACTGCAGGAGGGTTGGTCTGGATGACCTTTCAAGATCCCCTCCAACCTAAACCAGACTATGATTCTGTGATTCTGCTAGGGAGAAAGTCACATCAGTGACACAAGAAGGACATGGAGTGTTTGAGCCAGTCTAGAGGAGGCCATCAAGATGCTGAGAGGGCTACAGCAGCTCTGCTGTGAGGACAGGCTGAGAGAGTTGGGGCTCTGCAGCCTGCAGAAGAGAAGGCTTCCAGGAGACCTTGGAGTGGCCTTGCAGGATCTGAAGGGGACTATAGGAAGGCTGGGGAGGGACTACTGACAAGGGATTGGAATGACAGGAGAAGGAGGAATGGGTTTGAACTGCCAGAGGAGAGATTGAAACTGGGTGTTAGGAGGAAGTTGTTAGCAGTGAGGGTGGTGAGACACTGGCACAGGTTGCCCAGGGAGGTTGTGGAGCACAGAATCACAAGATGTGATCTTCAATCTTCAATCACATTCTGTGCTTCTGTGCTCCACAATCTCCCTGGAGGTGTTGAAGGCCAGGTTGGATGAGACCTTGAGCNAAGGCCAGGTGGGATGAGACCTTGAGCAACCTGTTCTAGTGGGAGGTGTCCCTGCCTATGGCAGGGGGTTGGAACTGCCTGAGCTTTGAGGTCCCTTCCAACCTAACCCATTCTATGACTTCATGACTTTCACCCAAGCTTTGTCTGATAGGTGTAATGACATATTTTCTCCTCTCCATACCCAGGTCTCCCACTCAGATGAGTGCCTCAAATCCCTAAACATATTGCAATACTTAGAGTATTTTTCCTTGAAATTTCTTTTAGGGAGTGCAGAAGAGCACCCTCAGGCATAGAATCATAGAATCATAGAATCATAGAATCATAGAAT
>VWZE01006856.1:0-59907 GCA_013396675.1 Eubucco bourcierii | reverse complement strand
TATTCTAATTAGCCTCAAACCAGCACACCTTGCAACACTGAAATCCCCAGAATCACAGCAGTATTCTCCTTTATTGCATCTTGGCTCCCTGCTTAACCAGCATCTGAACACTGGAGCTTAGTATTCAATACTCCTTCAGTGTCTCAGCTGGGGAACTCTCTTTTGGTAGGTAACAGGATCAAATTTACTGTCTTAATTGATTCACACACTTTATTCCAGGACAGCATTATGTTGTTACACTGAAATAAAAAGTGGGTGCAAGTTCTTTCTCTCTTAAACCTGCTTCTAAATTGTTCACGTGTTTCTAACTCAGCATTGGACTAAGATTTTGAGTTCTTGTCTGTTTGTCACTGTATTTTTTCAGTGACTCTGCCTAAACTCACACACTCATTCTAGATTTTGAAGAGGTTTAAATGGATGCAGACCTTTTAGTTTTATCTTGTTTGGGTCTTTCCTCTATTTTTTCCACCTGGGAAATACAACAAGCAGATGGAATCTCAAGTCTTTGAGAACAAACTGCAGGGAAGAAGTTTTCTGTGGGTGTGCAAAAACAAACCAGAGGATGATTTGCAATTTATTGCTGCACTGCTGAGTCTGAAGTAACTGTGCCACTTCTGGGCAGTCTGAGGAGGCTGGGCGAAAACACACACTAACACAGGAATGTTACAAGGAAAAAGTGTGATGTCAATCTGGCTTGTTCCCACCAAAATTGCTGATGTGGAAATAATAGAAAAATTGTTATTTTTCTGGATGATGTTAAATTATGCGTGGATTAACATATTAGAAATGAATAAATTTACAGTTTTTCTGCTTAGAAACCAATGTTAATGGATGTGAACACAACATTAAGAGTGACTTGTTTATTGCCAGCCAAAGTATTCTGACATAATTAAGGCACTCCATGGTCTTTCTTAATGGATAGTGCTAATTTTGGAGCCTATCTGAGTTTGCAGAAATTACTCACCAGATTAATAGGTGCCAGCTGTGAGATAAGCCACTGACAGCTTCTTGAAAATACTGTTTTTTCACCCTGATTTCATGTAAAGCTAATCATTGCACCATTTTGCTTTTGTTGCCAAAAGCTAAATAGAAAACCACCACTTCTCTTTACCATTGTAAATATGTAACTGATGAAGTATAAAATATTCTCCAGTTTGCTCTTGTTCTATGCCAGAAGAAATAATCTTTAAATAACCATTCTTTTCTCCCACATTTGCGTGAGGAAAAGAATATGGTAAAGGATCTTTTACTGATTCTGAAGCTTCATGGGGCATTTCTCCTCAAATTTTTACATTTAAAATCGTCTGAAGAAAAATGTTAATGCAAGTACTTCTGAAAAGCAAAAGGCGACTGATCTTGCAGTGTCACTGCCACTTAATACAAGCTAATTGTGGGATGTCTCCCAAGGAAACACTCCCTTTCTCTGCCCAGAGGCCCATCCCTGACTTGCCCCTGCCTTGGCTACCACAGGGACAGAGCAGGAAGGAGGTGGTGAGTGGGTCATCTTGCCAGACTCACTGTAACTGCTCTGCTGGATTTTCTGCAGAGTTCATTTTCTCTGCTCTGATCTGTGAATTTAGTCTAGCTCAGCCCACAGATGTTTGATTTGAAGCAGTGGGAGCTTTTAACCAGAGGTGAAGAGAGAGCTAGGCTGTTCTTTCTAGGCTGCAGCAAGTCAGGCTTCATTGCACACATCACAGGTCAGCAATATAAAAATAGACAACCTGAGCAGTAAGACATCACTGGAAGTTGCATTGAAAATCACTCCAAAAAGAGAAATTTTCTTAATGGCAAAAAGGACATCAATCTGACCTATAATCAAAAGACAGAAAAGCCTCCAAACAGGCAACCTACTTGGTCACAAAATGCTCTTTGTAGATTATCACTTATTTAACAGCAGACATGTATGTGGTGCTTCACAGATACAGGATTTGATTCCTGGCTCTCACAGTTTAAAAATACATCACAAGATGGAGTCACAGAGACCAGTCTACATCATGGGGTTGCAGTCCTGAAGGATCAGGTCCTATATTAAATAACTTCATGTGACAGTAGGAGAGCTGACCCAGACAGAGACCAGGCACATGTACATTAACTTAAAAGAATAAAATTACTATCTCACAGCTTGCTGATGTAAGAAGCTAAGGCCTTGCTTTCTCAGGGTTAATCCTGGCCATGTGGCCCCATGTGTTCCCATTTTCTAGCCTCTCTCTGACTCATGGGTAAGCCATGTCAGCTCACTAAACTAGCTTTCTGCCAGCTCAGTCAGTAGGTGCAACAACTGTAGGGCCATGTGAGTAGTAACAACAAAGTAGAAAGATTGGCAGAGTGGAAACTGGCTGCCGGTCCGCTGGGCATCCAAGTGTCTTGGCTGTAATGGGAACCTGCCCAACAGTTCTCCAAAGCTTGAATTATTTGTGTTCAGTTTACAGTAACCATGACAGCAAACCTGTAGGTGGTAATTTTTTACTTTAAAGAGTCATAGAATGACAGGATAATTCAGGCTGGAAGGGACCTCACCTGAAGTACTGTGTCCAGGTCTGGAGCCCTCAATAAAGGAAGGACATGGACCTGATGGAGCAGGTCCAGAGGAGGACCACGAAAATGATCAGGAGGTTGAAACACCTCTGCTACAAAGACAGGCTGAGGGAGCTGGGGTTGTTCAACCTGGAGAAGAGGAGGCTCCAGGGAGACCTAATAGCAGCCTTCCAGTACCTGAAAAGGGGCTACAAGAAGGATGGAGAGAAACAGTTTACAAAGGCCTGTAGTGATAGGACAAGGGGCAATGGCTTCAAAGTAGAGGACAGCAGATTTAGATTGGATGTTAGGAACAAGTTCTTTACTATGAGGGTGGTGGAACACTGGAACAGGTTGCTCAGGGAGGTGGTTGGGTCCCATCTTTGGAGATATTCAAAGTGAGGGCCTGATCTAGTTGAGGATGCCCCTGCTTACTGCAGGGGATGTTGGACTAGATGACCTTTGGAGGTCCCTTCTAATCCAGACCATTCTATGATGACATGATTCTATGATCTCAGCAGCTCTCTAGTCCAATCTCCTGCTCAAAGCAGGGTCATCTTTGAAGTCAGACTGTGTTGCTCAGGTCTTTGTCCTTTCTTGCCTTGAAAAATCATTCTCTTAATTTGTCATGTTGCACAGTTCATATAAAGCTTCTGATATTTTCCAGGAGAAATGTATTTCCTCTATCACAAGAACATCTAACATAGCTTTAGCAGAGAACAAAACTACACAAAATGACCAGTGTCCTTCTCCTGTTTGGGCTGCTCAGGTGTAGGCAGAAGAGCACTCTGCAAATGCCCCCATGCAAACAGTGCACTGACACACTCACAGCCTGCTCTAACACGACACACCAGTTCTCAGGTACCATTTCTTAGGGTCTGCTGAGAGACTTATGAAATCCTACCCTGGGACCTGTGACTTTGCCTCTAAACATTTCAGTTCAAATGAGGCACACGAGCAAAGCCACCTGCTCACCTCATTTAACGTGGAGTGAATTATTTTGACTTTAGAAATGGATGGCAGACTCAGCTGGTGAGTACCAGGGCATGGGAGCTTTTCCTGGTGAAGGAGCAGGTGACTGTGAACTATGGGGAGGACAACTTCATTGCAGCACATTTAGATCTGGAAAACAGCATCTGTCCATAGCCAAGGAATCACATAATGTGACTGTACTTTCTTTAATGAGCAAGGAAGCTGTGTAATATGAACATTATGTGGGTAGCAAAGTCAGCTACGCAGAAGTTAGAAGATGCCAGCTGACTATATGACCTTAACCTGGTCCCCTGCAAAAAGTGCATTATGCAGCATCAGCACATATTGTTCCTCCATGGGATCTCTGTCTGGTGCAGTGCAGAATACAGATGAAAAAGGAGCAATAAGAGGATCTTAAACTTGCCACTTTCTAATGTTCATAAGCTTCACCTTGGACCTTATATTCCAATTAGTATTCCTGCAATGTAGAGCATTATACGCAGTATGCTTGACGCCTGCAAACACACCTACATATACTTTGGACCATATCAGCACCTAAAAAATGAAGTAAAAATGTCTTGAAAAAGACTGAAAAATAAAAAAAAATTAATGATGAAATTTGAATTTATCTCCTTTTACAATCCATGTTAACTTTGGTCTCACAAGGTCATATTAAACAATTTATATAGGACATAGCAAATCAGTTTATCACAGCAAGTAAACCAAATGTGACAGAGTTTGGATGTGACTGCATGAACAGTCACACGGGGAGAAAATCCAGGCAGCTGCCTCCAAATAACCATTAATACTCCCAAAGGCAAATAGACAAGAGAATACCCTAAGGCTCCTAAAGAGCCAGACCCTGTGCATTTCAGAAGCAGCAGCACTGAGGAAGCTGGGATGAAGAGCATCAAGCTGAGAGGAGAGCTCACATACAGTGACACCATTTGGCACTAATGCTACCTTTTTTTCCATCTCTCTTAATTTCTTCAGCTTTTGAGTCTGAAGTAAATTCCAAGAAAACAGTATATGCTTAACATCAGCCACACTGAAAATTTTAGATGTTTAGGAGTCAGAGCTGTTTTCAGGTAAATATTCTTATCCTCCTGTGATTTTTGCGAAGTCCAAGAAATCTGTAGAATGGGCTTAAAGGTGGGAGATATATGTCCTTTACTGAATTCAGCAGCCTTGCTGTTTAGCCCTCTTGTCATTTACTGCTTTACAGGGCCTCAATATTTTGGCTTTTATTTTGTTCCCTAATTACTATTAAGAAAACAGGGGAATTTGAACTAGTTGGTAAGAACACAAATTGGATTAAAAAGTACAGTGGCAAGGTGGACTGGAAGTTTCCCACTGATTTGGTGTGATTAAGATTTACACCACTGTTTTTGAAAAGTATTAAGTGGCCATACAATAAAAGACTCAAAACATGCCTGCATTTAGTCAGAAAAATACACACACACACACACACAAATTATAAAATATATAAGCCCATCTGACATAAATAAGATGTCTTTACAAATACTATTTTAATTCAGATCAAGTGTTTGTCAATTAAGAGGATTAACTGCAGACACAATCACCCTAACTGGCATATGCATTCATCTGTGGATGCAGCCTGGAGGGGTGGTGATCAATTATTCAGAAAGGCACTTTTTGCTGCCTCCACCTTTCACAGCACATCATCTGCTAGATTGTGATCAACAGCAAATAAGAAGAATATTAATATTTCTTAGTCAAAGCTAAGTGAAATTTTAATTTGCACAGTATAAACTCTACTCAGACACTAGGTTATGGAAGATGCATGAGTCTGTCTCCTTCCACCCTCCAAAAAAAAAAAAAAAAAAAGGGCTGAAATGGTGGTTTCCCATTCTCATAATACCCTGTATGCTTTAGCATTCAACCCCCTCAGAATAATGACTCTTCCATCACATTTATTGTCACCTCCTCCTCTCTCAAATCTTTGCTGTTGGTCCAGCAGCATATTGATAGAGAACAGCTCTCCCTGTGCACTTTCCCAGTTTTGAAGCCGCCTAAGACTGCAGTCAGAGTAAAGTTGATGGAAGTAAAGAGGTCACTGTTTCACACACATCAATTTTTCTTCCCCATCCTTCTCATCTTCCTCCATCTCTTTTCTCTTGGGTCAGGCCAAAGGAAACTATCCCACTAAAAACCTGTTAATTTCCTGTTGGATCAGGAGAGCTGATTCACCCTTAAATTGCATAATCCCTCGATACCATGCAAGGAAAGTAGCAGGGACACGTAGGCGTGTGGACATGAAGATAAAAAGACTGCCGTATTTGGTGGCAGCCCACAGTTGTACCAAACTAAAAGCAGTGTGAACCACTCTGGAAGATGAACATGTTGACCACTATCTCTCCACTGGGGAAAATACAATATTAGAAGACCTCTCTGGAGACTTTCAAGACCTGTCTGAATGCATCCCTGTGCAACCTGCACTAGATTATATGGTCCTGCTCTGGCAAGGGGGGTTGGACTCGATGACCTCCAGAGATCCCTTTCAAACCCTAACATCCTATGATCCTGTGAAGGTAACATTGGCTTCTTTAGTCTGCCTTTCGTTGGTTTTCCTCTCTGCTGGAGCTGGATTCATACATGTAAAAATTCCTTCCAACTAAGTGGTTTTTCTTTTCATAAACTACCACTATCACATGCCCGGATGAATCCCTGCAGGACTCTTTCCGTACTCATTCTCTCACTTACAAAGTTATTTATACTTCACACCCTTGCCTTTTAGCACTTACTTAGGTTTTTTTGTGTAGCAAATAGCTTCTTTTGCCTCATAACACGAAAAGCATACCAGAGGCCATTATAAAACAATCAAGATCGTTAATCCTATTCTTCTCCTCTGGGAACTGCTTTGCGTTTCTGTTGCTCCAGGGCATCCATCTCTTAGAAACGCATATTCAGCATTTCCCTCCTTGTATTTCTAGTTGTCATGGGTAATGTCAGGTATGGAATAGGGCAGTGGGTGAAATCGCAGTATCTCTTCATCATTCTCAATCCTTACTAGGAGGTTAGGGATAAGAGCAACACGGCTTTGCAGAGGGAGCATTTCAATTGATCTTCCTCTGGGCAGTTACTGTATCTGCATTGTCTAGGCTCATTTGCTTAGTATTCTGAAAAGACCTGTCTCATTCTAAACTGAGGTCAATATTTGGAAAAAAAAAAATTGCTTTCTGCTATGAAATGAAAAGAAACTGCTAGCTCTGTAAGGGGCTTGGTAGTTCTTTAAGAAGCAAATTGTGCAGTTCTTACTTTTGAGTTAGTAATTAGACCTAAACGTAAATAGTCAAACCTATAAGGTAATTAAACCATGTTCTGTTTGGAATTAAACAAATAAGAAGTAATTAATAAGAATTTGTTCATAAATTAATAAATAACTAATAAGAAGTAATGCACAAGAAAACATCACAAATGTGCCTCAATGTGCCTAGTGTTCACCAAAAGACAGTCTCCTAATTTCCAGTGTCATGTCAAATACATATGATCTCTGAAAACTGGCAAAAGATGGACAGCCAGGCTGCTTTTATGTCCATCCATTGCCAAAACAGTTTCTGATTGTAATAAACAGCTCTGGGTTTGTGTGACATGTGCAAATGTGACCACTATCACTCTAAAAATTTTGTCTATGTCTGTTCAGTGGAAAAGGCTTTGGGAGACAAATCAAGCAAAAAATAAATGCTCTGAAGTAGTCTCCCAGCCACCGAAGAACGGGGATGTGACACAGTCTCAATCAAAATTTCTGAGGTAGGATAAGCCAGAGAAGGGAGCATCTCTGCTGTGGGAAGCGTAGGGACTACTGTTTGCCAATATCTGAAGGCCAGACCTGACAAGTTCCCGAGGTGATGTGCTGAAAATTCACGGACACAAAGTTTCTGGAGAGGTGGTCACTTGCCAGAGGCAAGTAAATGACATCACCTTGTAGGCAAGCTCCAATTTATTAGCAGATGTTTTCGTGATTTCCTTCCATTTCTGTATCCTACTGACTTTCAGATTCATCTGTTTATTAATCACATTCCTCCTTTCACTCTTGCAGGTGACTTCCCAGTCTGCTTTTCCCATACACCTGCGATAACAGCTTTCAGTTACTGCTACATTTGCCCATATGATCTGAAGGTGAGTCTCACATTCTCATTATCTGCTGTCTCTTGGTTCCCACAGGAAGATCAGGGTGTGGGTTATCTAAGAAGACTGGATAGCTCTGCTGGAAAACCCTGCTTCTTGACACATGACCAGAAAACAAGAACTGGCATGAAAAAGAAGTAAAGAATCATAGAATGGTTTAGATTGGAAGTGACCTCAAAAATCATCTAGTTCCAATCCCCTGCCATAGGCATGGACACTTCCCACTAGTACAGATCACTCAAGGCCTCATCCAGCCTAGCCCTGAATACCTCCAGGGAGGGAGCATTCACAACCTCCCTGGATAATCTGCTCCAGTGTTTTAACACCCTCACTGTAAAAAACTTCTTCCTAACATCAAGTTTAAATCTTCCTTCTTCCAGTTTAAACCCATTACTCCTTGTCTTGTAAATAGCCCCTCCCCAGCCCTCCTGTAGGCCCCCTTCAGATAATGGAAGGCCCCAAAATGGGGTTCCCCCTCTCATTTTGTGGCCCTATTAGCCCAGGACCTTCTTAAGAGTACCTGGGAACTGCTAAAGTCTTCTTTACCTACTGCCTCCACCACGACACTGCTCTCACACTGATCAGTGTAGACAGATGCTCATCTTCAGAGGAGGGGAAGTGCCTCCTGCAGAAGGGAGGCTTGGGAGTATATCACCAAATCCCTGCTATACTTCCAAACTGCATCCCCACTCCCACACCAATCATGGCCAAGTTAATTCTGCTACAAACAAGACATCTCCTGTCACTGAACCATTTACTACTTTCCTAGATTTTTTAGACCCTTCTCAAAGCCTTTATTAGAAACTCCACTATACCAAGTCATTTTGATGCCTCTCCTTAAGAATGCACACGGCACTGGCATTTTATTCCTTGTCCCTGGCCATTTTGCCAGTGAGGGACTGCTGTACAACAGCTCCTCTCCAGAGCTTCAGCAGCATTCTTCCTGGATTCAGCTGGTAAGACTGAAAATGTGACATTCCTATGGCCTTTGCTGGGCTCTGTGTGTGTGACAGTGCTGCTGCTGGCAACCACGGCAATGGAGAGCTGTGGTGTAAGGCAAGATCCAAGTTAAAGGTTGCAAAGATCCAACTGCAGTACAGGAAGGAAAGGGATGAGGCCTTCAGTGCTTAGAGGAATCACTTTTCCTCTTGTCCAAAACAATTATAAGTGGGCAAAGAACTGACCAAGAAAAGACTTGAGGAAAGATATGGATGCTCCAGTAAAACCTAAATGAGAAAAGAAAATGTGATCTATCATTAGATCCATCAGCAAACACTTAACCCCTTTTGGAACACTTCACCATTTGGAGTGGCTTCATATCTGATCAGAATTTTGTATTATATAGCTGCAATATTTTGATGGGATGCAAGGCATTCAAAAGTCAGACTGAATGCTTTGCCAGGCCATGACCCACAGCCCATGGTGCTGTCACATCTGCATGGTAAAGTGCGGGAGCCAGGAATGGTGGGCAGACCCCACAGCTCTACCTCACTGCTCTGTAAACTGTTCTATCTTCTACAATAGATTGTAAAGCCTCATTGTGAAATGCAGTTATTAAATAAATAAACCCAGGAAACTGTGTGTCATCTAGCTTCTCACTTCTGTCAGGGAGGAGAGTGAATGAGAGGTGATAATGACAAAGGCTGCCTCCAGGGAGGGACGTGGAGACAGCAGTAGAGGGGGCAGAGAGTTCAGATTATGAAGGGAGAAAAAGGATACGGCACAGTCAAATGAAATAGATGAATGTCAAGCAAACAAAGAATTTATTAGAAGTGAAACAAAGTTGAACTACCAAAACCTTTAGAGCTGCAAAACTGAGGAAAGGAGAAAAAAGTATTAAAACATTCTCATCAATATTCCTAAAATAGGCACATGTCAGCACACTCAAGGAGGTTTAGATCTTGTCTATCTCTTTCTCTGATCTAGCCAGCAGTGCTCCCATGCAACGTGAGTGTAATTACAAACTGTCATCCCTCAAAAAGCAGGATCTTGAAATTTTCATCATATTGCTCTGCAAACATAGAACAAAGCTGCAAAATTATTAAATGACTGCCTCTTCTCATCTAACTGCATCATTATGTAGGACCATGAATCTATGCATAATGACAGTGTCTGGGTTTCCAGAGAATAGGACTTGATAGTATCACACAGCTAGATAAATGTAATGAATGTGACGAACACCTCACTGGGTTTACTATCTCTTGATGTCTAATGGAAATTGTAGCTGCTTCCCCTTTAAATGATGAGCTCACACGATGGTCTCTTTTGAATTAACAAAGTCTTGAAGTGTAAGAACACATTGAAAGAACTCTTTGGTTTTCATTTTCGTCACTTATTTGTGCTCAAGAGTCTGTTTCTCATTCTTTCCGCCACATGCTGATAAACTTCATGCTGACAAACTGAAGAGGTTGAACTCAAATGAGCCCTGAAAATACGTATTTCAGCTTTGGCATTAACTGTTTTGGCAATGGATGTCTCCCCCTACCACTTCACCAGAGGACCAGCCAGGAACGGATAAGATTGCCCTCAATCTAAGAGCACTTAAGTATTATAAATACAGCATTTGACCTTGTTAGTGGCTGGGAGGTTATTGATAGTTAGAGGAGTATCACAGCTAGAGGCATAGTAAAACTTGTTTGGGGCTGTGGGAAATGCAGTCTATGGCCCCAGGCTTCAACATAGCCCTGAAAACCAGAGGACAATTATTAGCTTTGAAGATCTTACAATTTGCCTCTAAGGAAAAGAGTCTTGTTTTGTTAGACAGGGACTTTGAAGATAAAAAGAATAACCAATAGAAGCCAAAATGCAACCCCCCCCAAACAAACAGCCCCCCTCCTCAAAACAAGAAAACATCCACCTCAAACAGCTCTTCCTGCAATATTAAAGTGCCTGTGAACCAAACATTACAAGACCTTCCATTCTCTAGGAAAGAGACAGAATCTACTGAAAGCTTAAATCAGCCAGGGAAATATCTTCAGGTGTGTGAAACCAGATTTAGGGGTTTCACCCCCATTTTTATCTGGAAACCTGTTATTAAAACATCCTTCCTTGGAGATGCTCTTAGTTACTGATCATCTTGCCACTGTCCCCACAAGACAAAGGTACATAAGCCTTAAGCACATATCAGGTGAAACTGCTGTGAGAAGCAGAGTGCAGAAACCCGTGCCAGCGTAGAAGAACCATGGGGAGAAGCAAGGACTGAGCAGAAGGTGCTCACAGAGGTCATCGGAGGTAACTGATTAGCTCAGGAGCAGCCAGGAAAGGAAGAGCTATTCTTACGCCCATTCAATATTCAGCACTATCAGATGAAAAGGCAAGCCAGCTGGTGTCCTGCGTGGTGCTCATTATTCACGAGTTCTACAAGCATATTTTCCATTCCACCATCCAAGGTTTTAAAGAGTGAATTGAATAGTATTGCATTCATGACGGATCTCTGCAGAACCCCACTCAGTACATCTCATCAGTTTTTCTGTGAACTACTGAGAGCAGTTTTCCCCAACAATTTTCACTCAGGTTACAGTAGTAGCATTTAGACCATGAGGTTACTATGCCACAATACCACACATCTGAATGAAGTTAAGATAAATGGTATCTGCCACCTCTCTTTTACATGTAAAATCTGTACCCTTGCACATAGACATCGGATTGATTACAGTCCACACTGACTTTTATTTTCCATTCCTTTGCTCAATAATTTTGATCCAGGATTTTTTTTTTTTTTTTTTTAACGATGTGTCTAAAACTCCTCAGCTTTCATTTTTTTTAAATCAGAAACTGAGTGTGTGTATACTCATGAATGCAAATTCTCAGAGACAACTCCTAAAATTGCCTAGGGTATCTAGGTACTCTGGAAAGCCCAGCAATTTTTAACATCTGATTAATCCAATCATTCCTTATCCCTTTCTTTCGCAGTTGCAGATTGCACTGCAAGCATTTGAGTTGACTTTATCAGTGAGAACTGATTCCACTCCGGCCGAAAACACCTCTGCCTTTTCAGCTGCTGCACTGAGAACTCCTCCCCATTAAAGGGCGGATTGACTCACTGGCTGGTTTTACCCTTCCTATAACCAATCATCCTTCCTTGTTATTAGCACAACACTGATTACTGTTTTTAGTTGGATCGACCTTTCTTCTGATTTTGCCTCTGTATCCTTGTGCTAATTACACTTTGCAAACTGGCCTATTTTTGTTTTTTGTTTTGTTTTGTTTCAGTTTTCGCTTTGTTGAAAAGTTTGTGGTTCAGTTAAGCTAGATTCTTATTGCACTCCTTACTTTATTTCACTTTGAGGTAGTTTGCAATAATGCTTTTGTCACAGCTTCTTTTAAAAAAAATTGCTATGAGCTCTTAGTTTGCACCTTTTACTGTTTCAGTTCTGCTGTAACACTGTTGAAAATGAATGTTATCAGTAATAGCCTTATTAAGTGAAATTTGAGCCACTGTCTCTGGATGAGAGAAAGAGCTTCGGAAACAAGTAAGACTGAACAACCAGTTGTGTGGGATTTCATCTCAGCAAGGTGGGTTCTTCGCTTCGTGTGACCTTCCTGTTTCTTAACAAACTATTCATGCCATGTAAATGATAGCAGCCTGCTGAGGCTCCTTGCAGTCTCTCAGTTCCCTCCTGTGATTGAAATTTCGGTTGAAATGCAGTTTCCTTAAATCAGTACTCAGTTACAGTGGTAATAGTAAAAAACACAAACATCTGGGAACCACCTGAGAGTGGATCTATAGAAACACCAACCAAACCATGGAATAACCAACTGCAGGCTGCCTTATTCTTATTAAAGGGGACAATCACCTAATTCTTATTTCTAAGCAAATTAAAGTACAATAAATAAATGGAATAAGCTTACGACACTGTCTTTGAAATCACATTAAAATATCACAGAGATTTCCCACCACATCATTTTCAGGTTCAGAAATAAAGATATGATTCTAAAGCAAGTATTTTTTCTGTCAAACATCAGTAGATTTCCACAGTGAAGTCTTAAATCATAGAAACATAGAATGGTAAGGTTGGAAGGGACCTCAAGGATCATCTAGTTCCAATCCCCTGCCATAGGCAGGGACACCTCCCACTAGCACAGGTCACTCAAGGCCTCCTCCAACCTGGCCTTGATCACCTCCAGGGAGGGAGCATCCACAACCTCCCTGGGCAACCTGTTCCAGTGCCTCACCACCCTCACTGTAAAGAACTTCCTCCTAACATCCAGTCTAAATCTCCCCTCTGCCAGTTTAAACCCATTGCCCCTTGTCCTGTCATTGCAGGACCTTGTAAATAATCCTTCCCCAGCCTTCCTGTAGGCCCCCTTCAGATACTGGAAGGCTACTATCAGGTCCCCTCGAAGCCTTCTCTTCTCCAGGCTGAAGAGCCCCAACTCTCTCAGCCTGTCCTCATAGGAGAGCTGCTCCAGCCCTCTGATCATCTTTGTGGCCCTCCTCTGGACCCGCTCCAACACTTCCATGTCCTTCCTGTGCTGAGGGTTCCAGAACTGCACACAGTACTCCAGGTGGGGTCTGACAAGAGCAGAGTAAAGGGGCAGAATCCCCTCCCTTGCCCTGCTGGCCACACTGCTCTTGATGCAGCCTAGGACTCGGTTGCTGTCTGGGCTGCATGTGCACACTGCAGGCTCATGTTGAGCTTTTCATCAACCCAGACTCCAAGGTCCTTTTCCTCAGGGCTGCTCTCCAGCCATTCACCACCCAGCCTGGATTTGTGCTTGGGATTGTGCCTACCCAGGTGCAGGACCTTACACTTGGCCTTATTGAATTTCACGAGGTTGGCCTGGGCCCACCTCTCCAGCCTGTCCAGATTTTTCAAGGATTTTTCCAATCCTTGAAAACAAGGATAGGAAGAAAGGGAAAAAAAGATAATGGAACAGCTAATAAACTTTCAAAGACAGTAATAGAAAAAAACCCACTGCCTAGCATAATATTGTAGCACAAAATGTATCTTTTAAAACCAGTTCTCAATGCACTTACCACTCAGGCTAGAAGCATGCATGAAACTCATACCTGACTATTCTCCAAAAGCATATGTCTAGACATTTGAAATATAGTTTATTAGCCTCTCTCAATCAGCTGAAGCCTAAGTATGATACAGTTGTCATCAAACATGGAACAAACATCAGCCTGTGTGATTCATTGCTGGTTTCACTATAACTCAGTTATGATGACCTTATATACGTTGATCACCCCAGTGAATTCAATTTAACTCATTCATATCACGCCAAGGAACCGCAACAATTATTTTGCAATAAAAGAGAGAAACAGAGGTGACAAAGGAAAATTTCCAGGCAGCAAACTTTTAAATTAATTTATTCTTCCTTATTCATTATTAACGCAAGTAATTTTAGAACAAAACATAGGATGAACTTTTATTATTAGTTGCTCACTTCAGCTTGCTAGGGTTATGTAAATTTTAAAACATTTTCCATGTTTCTGGTTAATTAAAAATAAAAAAATAGATGTGCTAAATGTGAAAGAAGGTAACTGAACCTCTCACATTATTAGCATGTTACTGAAGGATAAAGAACCTCAATGAGTAAAGTTTCCTTCAGCTGTAAATCTATGCCTCTATTTAGATACTAAATCAATTTTTAATAAAAGTGGAAAATCAATTGGACAGAATAACTAAATGAATTGCATAGCTGGAAAGCATTGTGGGTTTCTTTATTTTAAGAAAGCATCTTTCAAGTATAGTTACAATGAGACACCCTGAAGCTCATCTGTAGACTGAGTATCAACACATAAAACTCCACAGAGCAGAAATTTCTCCATCTGAGAGAGTCAGAAATCTAGACAGGAAACCTTCATCATAGAAGAACAAATAGTAAGTTGCTAATTAGGAAAAAAAACCTCAGCATAAATCATATAAATTCTGAATTGAATACAGATAGAAGGACTTTGCCAGACAATTGGAATAACTGGAGAAAGCTCTGAACACCAACAATTCCATGAGGGAAGAAGAGACAGGAAAACAGGGAAGTAAGTCTAAGAGACACTTGCTTTCAGAATCTTCATTAGGTCTTAGGAGCTTTTTGTTGGCTAAAGAGATGCTGAACAGGAACTGGTGACACAAAGGCTGTCCTTCGGGAAGTCATTTGGGGCTTTGTTTTTTAAAAAAAGCTGAGCTGCATCCACCTTTGCCGTACCGCTGTGAAGTTTAGCACCTCGAGAAAATCAGAGAACTGAGTTCAGAGTTGAATGTGAAAATCAATCCTTCACTGCTATGCAAAATCACTCATTTCCTATAAAAACCCTACTCAAATAGAGTTGGGAATTAATCTTAGATACGGTTGCCTGTGTTGGTTTGTAGCTGACCATTTTTCTCTCTCTTTTGCACCTTCTTCTGATGTTGGTCTCAGCTCTAACAATAATTCTGATTCTCTCCTGAAAATTTTCCCTTTTTTTTTTAAATTTTTTTTTTTGACTGTTGAAGCTCTCATTTCTCTCCTACTAAGCATAATACACTCTTAATTTTCACAGAGCCACTGTGCTGTGTTCAAGCCTCTCATGTCAGAATCTATTTAAATATGACACCTATGTAGAAAAAAAGCACACAAAAAACAATTCTAGTAGCAGAGAGGTGTCATTGTTCCCCCGGAGAAGCCAGTTAAGGTATGAAGATAACTAAATGTGAAGATGTAGCAAGTCCCATTTGCATGAGTATAATCCATGTTATACTTCTAAATGACTGAAGTCAAACCTCTGCAGTTAGAATTTACACTCCAGACAGCCACATACAAATTAATCCTCATAAATTCTCATCTAAAGTACTGCTAAGAGGGAAATCCATAAAAAGAAACCTGAAAGTGCTTAGCATAATTTATATCACTTACTCTGGATGGATATTTGTCCCACTCACTTCTTTGTCCTGTCTGCCTGCTTCCTGCCTCCTCTGGCTCTCAGCCCTTGAAGCATCCCGAGAATGCTGTTACAATAATTACTGATTGCCACGTCCTCAAAGGAGCAGAGCAATCTGCGTGCAGTGCTCCTACTACATTCAGATCAAGGGAGCTCTGTGCCTTCCCATCAGTTTTAGCCATTTCAAAAGTTTAAGTAATGATTGCACTCCTATGGAATACTAAAGAATACCACAGCAAATATGCAGTAAGTTGGTGGGAGCGGTAACGTATTTGAGCTTGTACTCTTTTAATATTTAGCAGGTATACAGCACCTGTGCAATAGAGTACAAAATCCATCGACCTAGCACAAATAACAGAAAAGTGAAAAAAAGGTGAAAGTTTTGCGAGGGCTACTTTGTCCTGAATTCAAGTACTCCATCATGGGCTTGACCTAAATTGTATAGCAAATGAAGAGGATTCTGGACAACCTCCAGGAGCTTCGGCTAAATTAAACATGAACATGAATAATGCCCTGGGGCTGTGCATTCTCTGGGATGCCACAGGCATGGGACTTGCAGAGAATCCACCCTTGTGGCAGAACTGTGTTCCAGATTCTAATTAGCTGAGTTTCCTCTGTCCAGATTTTCCTGTGAAAGCCTCCCACAGTAAAAACCCTTCTTAAAAACGTTAAGCTGCAGCATACGAAAATAAATCTACTGCTGAATTTTCAAAAACTTTCTTTGGAAGAACGTAATTTCAAGGACTACAAATGTTCATTCCGGATACATGGTTCACAAACTCAAAACCGTCACCAATCAAGTACTGCATGTTCTCGTCTCTCCTAACTGCCATATGCTACTAAGTAATTTAATTTTATACACACCCTCCTGGCTCCAGGCTTCACGGGCAGATGGCTCTTTGCCACCTAATCAAATTTGCACATCAAGGGCATTCCAAGCGAGGTCTTTTATAGAACTGTATCCTGCTTTAGTTCTTCTCACTTTCTTGAATATTTGCACATCAGTACAAACTTGTACTACCATAAGGTTCATAATTTCCAGATGTAAGTCATTCATTCTTCAGTTAAGCACAACATAGTATAACCTCTTCTATTCCATTCATTCTAAAAATACAATTCAGTGCCTTAGAACTTTACAGCGTACTCACACAGTCCTTACTACCCCTTTTGGTTCTATTTTGGGTGTCTTCTTCCACAGACACATCTATTCATCAGGTAGAACTTGTCTATGCCCTCTGACATCACATATACAGTTGTAATAACGCATCTCGACTCCCACAATCAAGGGACAGTTTTTGCTGTACTGCACCGAGATTGATGCAGTATCTCTATTTGAATGCTTTCTAATATTCTTTAACTGTATATTGATAATGCTGAATTTTCATGGATCAGCTCATCTGAATATAGGCTTGTGGCTGTTGCCTTTGATGGACTCAAACTCACTTGCATTTTTTTTCTCTGGAGCATTGCATTAATCAGACAGGAAACCTCTCATATTAGTAACTGTGGTGTTTCTTCAACCCGCTGTGACCTACATTGCCTCACCCAGTTGGTTAGACTTTTTGCTCATGCTTTTATCACATTTTGCTGTCAGGGTTTCTGTAACTCTTGACTTGCTGCTTTACCTATCACATCCATTAAATACTTGTATAGGCTTGCATCTCAGCTGTCTGAATGCATAGCAGGTTACGGTTAGCCTGCCACGACAAAACATTGTTTGACAAGCCTGCACAATTCCCCCACTTAAGTAACACTGCTTTCTTTGGCGTGATATCCTGAGTTTATCCCTTCTAGGATATGCTTTACAGACAACAGGATGGATAACAAGAAACAAGATCATCTACACTGAGAGCAACTAATTCCTCCACTTTACACCTTTTTTTTCTAAATAAGAAACAGCGTGTTATTTTTTAATATTGCCATCAACAGCTACAGTAAAAAATCTCACCCTGTTAAGATGTGCAAGATAAACAAAGTGGTTTAGTATGAACATTTTAAGGATACCTAAACCAGCTTTGTAATCTATACTAGAAAGAACCAATCAAGTGTCCAATCCAGTTATTTTAAGATAATATATCTGGAAGAATGATGTGGTGGTTTGGGAGTTACCTGCCCCCACCCCCACTTTGTAAAATGACCCAGACTAGAACTGAGCCGGCTGGAAGTTAAGGAATGAAGCTCTATTTACAGCTCAGCACAATGTACAGCAGATATATACACTATAGACAGGAATATTTACAGAAATATACAAGTTAAAGGTAATACAGAAACACAAGTCCCCTCCCAGAAATCAGAGACCCCAGGAGGGGCTCCCAACCACCCTTCCACCTTCTCCCCACCCCTGTACCTTACATTGACACTGCAGATGCCAAATAGAATAAAAAGTGGAAATGATGAGCTGTCTACACTAGTTACTTCTGAATGTTCCTAGTAGCCTTTAATGCATCCCACTTTACATATCATGTTCTCCATCTAGCTTTTCTAAGCAATTTAATATTTTGCGCCAGGAAAGAATCACAGAATCACAGAATTAACCAGGTTGGAAAAGACCTTCGAGATTGTGAAGTCCAACCTATTCCCCAACACCATCTAATCAACTAAACTATGGCATCAAGTGCTGCACCAAGCCCCTTTTTAAAACACTTCCAGGGATGGTGACTCCACCACCTCCCTGGGCAGCCCATTCCAATGTCAATCACTCTTTCTGCAAAGAACTTCTTCCTAATGTCCAGCCTAAACCTGCTCTGGCACAGCTTGAGACTGTGTCTCCTCATTCTGTCACTGGGTGCCTGGGAGAAGAGACCAAGCCCCACCTGGCTACAACCTCCTTTTAGGTAGTTGAAGACAGCAATAAGATCTTCCCTGAGCCTTCCTCTTCTCCAGGCTCTCTCAGCCTCTCCTGATAGGGCTGTGCTCCAGCCCTCTCACCAGCCTTGTTGCCCTTCTCTGGACACGTTCAAGCACCTCAACATCTTTCTTAAATTGAGGAGCCCAGAACTGGATACAGTACTCAAAGTGTGGCCTAACCAGGACTGAGTACAGGGGCAGAATGACTTCCCTGATCCTGCTGGCCGCACTATTCCTGATACAGACCAGGATGCCATTGGCCTTCTTGGCCACTTGGGCACACTGCTGGCTCATGGTCAGTGAGCTGTCAACCAGCACCCCCAGGTTCCTCTCTGCCTGGCTGCTTCCAGCCACTCTGTCCCCAAACTGTAGCTCTGCATGGGGTTATTGTGGCAAAAATGCAGGACCCTGCACTTGGCATTGTTAAAACTCATGGCATTGGCCCATCTATCCAGGTCCCTCTGCAGAGCCCTTCTACCCTCTAACAGATTGACACAGGCTCCCAACGTGGTGTTGTCTGCAAACCTACTGATGGTGAACTCAATCAGATCATCAATGAAGCTATTAAACAGGACTGGGCCAAACACTGGGCCAAATCCTATCTGCCCCTTTCTTTCTTCAAATCCCAGAGCACCTGAGTTCTGTTGCAGTCTCCTCCCACCCCAGGTGTGACCACTTTGCCCTCTCTGCCCACTCCCCTTTTTAATCAGACCCAGGAAAGGCAGAAGCCTCAAGCCCAAATGGCAGAGGGATCCTCCTCCTATTGTCAATGGTGAGCCCCCATGGTGCACCAGGGGAGGGGTATAAAGTCTGGGGGACCTTGTGGCCCCTGGTTAGGCAGGTAGAGGGTTAATGATCACTCTAACATCACCCATGGGTCTGGCTGGGCCTCCTTGCTTAGGCTGTGCTCCTCTCTGTTTAGCTGCTGCTTTCTACTCACTTGTAAGACTGTAAAACTGTTTCACTAGTCCTGCTGGCTGCACTATTCCTGGCCAGTAGAGGCCAAACAGCCTACATAGCTCACCTTCCCATGTCACAGTAAGTCATCTCTGCACATTAAAAAAGGGCTATCCTGGAGAACACCGTGACCCAGAAGCCAAAGATAAATTGTTTACAATTTGTTCCAGACATCATCCATTTAGTTATGGATAGTCCTTTCTATTTACAGTCCTTTCAATTGCTCTGCTGAGAGCAGCAACCTGAATGTGCCAGGAACATAGTGGGAGCCTGCTAAACATGGACTGAATTTACTCCAGTGTCTCATAGCCACAATGATTTAACAAGTGCTGCACAGGTACACTGTGAGTAATACCACTTATAATCAGTTAAGCTAATCATCCTTATCCCCCTTCCACAGCTGCTTCTTCCCCAAGGACAGATAAAAGTCATCTTTTGAGACACTGTTTGGTCAGCCATTACAATAGACCAGAAGTCCCATGACCCAGAAAGCACTATTTTGACAAACTTCAAGCTGTTTTGAAACTACAAAAGACAAAAATCCAGTAAATGGATGTTTGCAGAGAGATTCAAGTCTTTGAAGTTATTAAAATTTTTTAAAAAAGCCACTTAATTTTCTCTATGATCAGAGGCACAGCGTGCATATACACACACACACACACACTCTAAAACTAGCATTCAGCTTGCTAGCCTAAGCTAAGCCCTTAAAGTACTTAAAAGAGCCCAAACCAACACAAAAATCATAGAATCATAGAATGGCCGGAAGAGACCTCAAAGATCATCTAGTTCCAAACCCCTGACATAGGCAGGGACACCTCCCACTAGTACAGGTCACTCAAGCCCTTGTCCAACCTGGCCTTGATCATCTCCACGGAGGGAGCATCCACAACCTCCCTGGGCAACCTGTTCCAGTGCCTCACCACCCTCACTGGAAAGAAGTTCCTCCTAACATCCAGTCTAAATCTTCCCTCTGCCAGTTTCAACTCATTGCCCCTTGTCCTGTCATTGCAAGACCTTGTAAATAGGCCCTCCCCAGCCTTTCTGTAGGCCCCCTTCAGATACTGGAAGGTTACTATAAGGTCTCCTCAAAGCCTTCTCTTCTCCAGGCTGAAGAGCCCCAACTCTCTCAGCCTGTCCTCATAGGAGAGCTGCTCCAGCCCTCTGATCATCTTCGTGGCCTCCTCTGGACCCACTCCAACAGTTCCATGCAGAGTAAAGGGGCAGAATCCCCTCCCTTGCCCTGCTGGCCACGCTGCTCTTGATGCAGCCTAGGACTCAGTTGGCTGTCTGGGCTGCATGTGCACACTGCAGGCTCATGTTGAGCTTTTCATCAACCCAGACCCCAAGGTCCTTCTCCTCAGGGCTACTCTCCAGCCATTCACCACTCAGCCTGGATTTGTGCTTGGGATTGTGCCTACCCAGGTACAGGACCTTGCACTTGGCCTTTTTGAATTTCATGAGGTTGGCCTGGGCCCACCTCTGCAGCCTGTCCAGGTCCCTCTGGATGGCATCCCTGCCCTCTAGCAAATCCTTGTCTAGAAGCCCTTTGGGTTGTTCTAATGATAATGGGTGGGTGCTCTACAAGGCAGTTTTTCCTCATCTCTTTTGGTAATGTGGCTATACAGACTCATTTCTCTGGCCTGGAGTCATGGAGCCATGGAAGCTGTTTTCTGCTTCCTGAGCTGGTGCTTGAAGATCCTGAACTCTGATGAAAGCACCACTCTGTTGCTTATGTTTTGAGAACTAACATCTTCCTACTGGCTCTATCTAAATTAGCAGCCTAGCTAACACTCCATCTAGCTTCTCAACACTCAGATGGAAAGTGAAGCCATGCTGCTTGGAGTAGGTGAGGTTAGACACAAACAGGAGGCGATCCCTTGGCATTCAAATATCAAAAAGGGACTTAGTTGACAAGCTTTGGGCTTTTTCCAGAACAACACAGCTGCATCAGGGAGTGCTCCAGGCAAAACTGTGTATTTATGCAAGCAAAACAAGTAACCATGCTATGTAACTTAATGTTTATCTAATGCTAGTGTTCTGAATTTTCCACTTAGAGACAACAAAGAACAGAAACTTAAAATTATTCAGGAGACCAAAGTGCAAAAATCCTATTTTTTGGAAGTCCCTCTACAATCAATTTTAGGCAGCAGCTGCATGCTTTTTACCCTTACTCTCAGCCAAAAACTGTAAGTATTGTTAAACAAAAGAAGTTCAAACAGAGTTAAGAAAAGAGTTAAAGAAAGATTATTTAAGGTAAGGAATTCTAGATGCCACTTCTGCACAGAAGCAGGCTCATTTTTATCTGTTTCTTCTATCACCTGCCACTAGTAACATTATGTTTGGAACAAAAGAGCAAGGAGAAACACCACTGGGCCAGCTCTAATAGTCTGGACTGAGCTACTGCTTCATGCTGACAAAAACAAATCCTACGGGGAAAGCAGTGAAGCAGAAGCAGCAGAGTAGATACATCAACATGCTTCAGCTTCTAGAACAATTGAAAGAGTACCGTATTAGGTCAGAACAAAAGTCAGTTTTGTTTTCAATCTCTCTGATAAGACACCAGTAGCAAATATGAAACAGAGAAGTGTCTAAGAATAAAACATTCCTAAACTGTAACTGTCTCTGTATATTTTATGGTTAAGGAGGTAACCAGTAATTTAGGATATTTCTGACTAGTAACTGTATTTAAGAGTTTTTTTAAACATCACATTCCACATGTAAATCTAATCCTTTTGAACCTATGACACTCTCTCCCCAACCAAAAAAAAAAAAAAAAAAGTCGTGTCCTACCACTAAGTTCCATTACTATGTTACAGTGTAATGAAAGACAAATTTGAAACCTGCTGCCTAATCATTTCATTGAACTCTTAGTTCTTATAAGCCATTAAACATTCTCAAATCAAAGCAATGGACAACGTTAAACTGTTTCTCTGTCAAATTCTGGTTTTCAAGAACAGCATTCGATGCAGTACTGGAGATGATGAGCCTCAGTTTTAAGTAGTGGCATAATCACAGAATAATAATCATAGAACTGTTGAGGTTGGAACAGACCTTTGAAATCACCAAGCCAAACCACTCACCTGGAGTTCACAATCTCACCACTACTGCTAAGCTACCACTAAACCACATCCCTAAGCACCATGTCTTAAATACTTGCAGAGATGGTGAGGACTCCAGCTTCCTGGATAGCCCATTCCAATGTCTGATAACCCTTTCTGTGAAGAAATTTTTCTTAATATCCAACCTGAACCTCCTCTGGTACAACTTGAGCCCATTTCCTTCTGTCCTGCAACTAGTTGCATGTGAAAAAGAGACTTATCCCCACCTCTCTCCAACCTCCTTTGAGGTAGTTGTAGAGGGTGATGAGGTCTCTAATATTTTTGGTTTTGTCAGGGGTTACAGCATGGTGTTAATCTGATTACTGTTTCCTCTACCTCCTCTCTCCCAGAGAAAAAGTGAAAGTGGGGAGTTCTTAGTTGAATTACACAAAATAATTCACTACTGTACTGCAGAGTAAATATCAGGTATTACAAATATCTGATTGCACCAAAATATCAGACATCAGATTACATTCAGATACATAGGGAAGGAAAAAAAAAAAAAGAAATCAAGAAAAAACCAAAATACTTGGCTAGAACACTTTACAGGACAACCTCAACCACAACTGCCCAAAACAAAACTGAAAAGGAGAAAGCCCAGCCCCACTCCTCCCTCTGACTACATCATCTCAGGGTATCAGGGTATTACAGATTCCAGCCAGCATTACTCACAGCAGTGTAGGGGCATATACGATGTGGCTCAAACCACTAGTTTTCCCCTAGTTGTTATTTTTTGTTGTTCATTTGTTTTTGTTGTTCTACTGTCAGTGAATCCTAACCTAGCACTTGCAGAGAAGTATGCTGAAAGCAGGATTCTCCTCAAGAGTTTAGAATTCCTAACACATGATGTACAGTGGCTTGCATTTATTAACACTAAGTTCTAACTGGGGCTTTAGCACTTGGTTATTCAGTACCCAGAGATCTTTCCAAAATTCAGTCAACAAAGCTTCAGATTTAATTCATGCTATTCTCAGCAGAAAGTTGTGAATGAAGTCTTAAAAACATTCTTTGCATTACTGACCTTTCTGTCTTTAAAACCCAGTATTTTTCCCCCTTCAGTGTCTTCAGGAGTTTGCATAGAAAAATCTGTTACTCGATAACCTTATTTTTATTTCTGAATTCTTGTGAAAGTAGGAACAGAAGACCCAAGAACGATCTGAATGTGGCTGTTTTATATTGATTTAGAGGAGTGGCGAGTGTCTTCGCTTTGCACCCAGTTGCATATTTGAATGTAAAGTGATATTAATTACAAAAATATAATGCTGTATTTGGATTTACATCTTCTGGTTTTGTAAGAAAACCAAGTGCTGATAAGCAACAGGAAGAGCTGAAAGCAGAAACGGAAGCCAGTTGGTCTCTTCTTCCAACTGTGACAGTGTAAGTGCATTCTATACTGTGCCTCATAAAGATGAAAAGTTTGACTATGCAAAGTGGCCAATAGAAGAGGATTATCACCATCACCATGTGTCTGTGGTTCTGGGAGTGACCACTGTTCTCCTAACATACCTATGAGGCATGTCATCTTACCCATGAGAACCCTGCAGAGATTTAAAGACGGAGACCCTATTTTAAAGATCTGAACAGCTTTAGGTACAAAGTAGGTGCTAACACACTTTGCTTAGATACCATGACAATTCCAAGTATATGAGAAAGCTGACTTTCAAGCATGTAGGAAACTGCACGTTTCTGATTCTGCCAGCAGGTTTGGATGCACAAGAACACATGACTGTGATTCATGTTAGCTACAAATACATTTAAAACCCTGTGCATAACCATAATTTCCCTGTTAGGCACCCGAACTGCAGTCAGGAGACACTGCAGTATAAGCCCTTATCACAGCAAGAGACTTGCAGTACCAGACTGGAGCATATTAAAACATGCACACTCCCATTTTTAAAACATACAGCCATTCTCATTATTCCTGCAAGAGGAACAGAACTGTAAGTCTTGAAACACAGTATTTTTAAGGGCTAACTAATCACTACATCACTTTTAATGTGAAAGTTCTATGAAGCTTATATTGTATGCAGGTTATACAATACTACAAGATGCACAGACAGTTACTAAGACTGTAAGACAGAAGATCAACACCTTAATATCTTTTTGGAAAACAGATGATTTCAGAAAGCAAGCTGATGTGACAGTAATTTATTATATTGCTGTATGAAGACTTAAAAATACAAGTATAACGCTTCAGGTTGAAAGTCAACCCTATGCAGAACCATCAGTGAAAGATTCATATGCTACTAAAGAACTACTACGATGCAGTTTCCAAGCAGGCAGTAAACAGACCCGACATATAAAGCATAAGTGATGCTAACAGTGACCCCAAGAGAAACTTCTCTTAGGAAAAAAACTTGGGAAACTCTCATGGAAGATTTCACTCACAGATATTTTTCTGGGTTCAAGTGCAGAAATATGTAATTTTCTTAAGAAGCTGCCTTGGAAGAAATATTGAGAGAGAGAGAGAGAGAGAGATATCAAAATATTGAAGGTTTGAGGGACAGAGCAGAACCACAACATGATTTCTAAGAGTCTTTGCACCAAGACAAATCTGTATTTCAGATAACTTTGAAGCACTTTACAAAATGTACACTATATAAATTATATATGCATATACATCAATATTATTTCAATCGCTAAGTTCTTCCTCATCACTGAAGTAAGCACTTTTCTTAATCCGTGGACGCTTTGAATCATCTGAAATTGAGGGTTCCCCTGCAGTCTGGGTCCATCTTTGTTCTTCTTCCTCAATTTTGGCTTGCTACAATGAAAGAAGAAGTATTAGCTAGGACTAAGAAAAAATAATACGCATTACAAATAATAATGCTAATTATTAATACGCATTGAATTTTTTAATATTGAAGAATTTAAAAGGTTTATCTCAATTTCCAGATAAACTGTGTGATGAACACACTAGAAAACACTTCTGAAAGTAGTTCTCAAACTCCATCATTAAGTCTTCTGCAGCAGTGCAGGTCTGTACAATGAAGTGCCCTCTGGGTTCAAAGAGACAAACTTAGCCTATGGCAAACTTGGAGAACTACAGAGCAGCTGAGATCTAAATAAAAGAACGCACTGCACTTTAAACTGACATTACTGAATCAGCTTTGCTCCACTAACAATTCTTCCATCTGTTGTATTTCGTAGCCATACAGGGAAAGAGTTAAAGGCTATTATAGAATCATAGAATGGTAAGGTTGGAAGGGACCTCAAGGATCATCTAGTTCCAATCCCCTGCTATAGGCAGGGACACCTCCCACTAGCACAGGTTACTCAAGGCCTCATCCAATCTGGCCTTGAACACATCCAGGGAGGGAGCATCCACAACCTCCCTGGGCAACCTGTTCCAGTGCCTCACCACCCTCAATGGAAAGAACTTCCTCCTAACATCTAGTCTAAATCTCCCCTCTGCCAGTTTAAGCCCATTGCCCCTTGTCCTGTCATTGCAGGACCTTGTAAATAATCCTTCCCCAGCCTTCCTGTAGGCCCCCTTCAGATACTGGAAGGCTACTATCAGGTCCCCTCAAAGCCTTCTCTTCTCCAGGCTGAAGAGCCCCAACTCCCTCAGCCTGTCCTCATAGGAGAGCTGCTCCAGCCCTCTGATCATCTTTGTGGCCCTCCTCTGGACCCGCTCCAACACTTCCATGTCCTTCCTGTGCTGAGGGTTCCAGAACTGCACACAGTACTCCAGGTGGGGTCTGACGAGAGCAGAGTAAAGGGGCAGAATCACCTCCCTTGCCCTGCTGGCCACGCTTCTCTTGATGCAGCCTAGGACTCGGTTGGCTGTCTGGGCTGCATGTGCACACTGCAGGCTCATGTTGAGCTTTTCATCAACCCAGACTCCAAGGTCCTTTTCCTCAGGGCTGCTCTCCAGCCATTCACCACCCAGCCTGTATTTGTGCTTGGGATTGTGCCTACCCAGGTGCAGGACCTTACACTTGGCCTTATTGAATTTCATCAGGTTGGCCTGGGCCCAACTCTCCAGCCTGTCCAGGTCCCTCTGGATGCCATCCCTGCCCTCTAGCAAGTCGACTGTGCCACACAGCTTGGTGTCATCTGCAAACTTGCTGAGGGTGCACTCCATTCCTCTGTCCATGTCACTGACAAAGATGTTAAACAGCACAGGTCCCAGCACTGACCCCTGAGGGACACCACTTGTCACTGGTCTCCAGGTGGACATTGTGCTGTTGATCGCCACTCTCTGGGTTCGACCATCCAGCCAATTCCTTATCCAGCGAGTGCTCCATCCATCAAGTTCATGCTTTTCCAGTTTGGTGACCAGGATGTCATGTGGGACAGAGTCAAATGCTTTACTCAGGTCCAGGTAGATGACATCAGCTGCCTTTCCCTTGTCCACTGTCGCTGTGACTTCATCATAGAAAGCCACTAAATTTGTCAGGCAAGATCTGCCCTTGGTGAAGCCATGCTGGTTCCCACCAAACAAAAGGTATTCAACAAAAGGTTTAAATAGACGATTCTGATTTATACCGGGAAATACGCTATTCCAGTTAAAATCTTTGGATGGCAAGAGAAATCGGAAGGTTTCACTTCTAGTTGTGGAATTTTCAGAGGAGATGAGGGATAATTGTATGCATTTGTATAATTTTTTTTTAAACTACATCACGTCAAGGTTTTGCACTCATTACAGTCATATCCAGAACAAAACTACCTTAAAATCTCTCAAGGTTTTTTTTGTGGGGGAACAGGGGCACAAGGAGGACGGCTGTGGATTAGGGAGCAAAGACAAGAGCCAAGACAAGAGCCAAGAACAGGTCAGGCTTGGTCTGTGTCCTGAAACAAAAGCCTGTAAAGAAGTATTAAAGACGACAGTAATACAGCTGTCAGACTACCTATCTACATAACAAAAACCACAATAGGTATGTTTAGAGAGGCCTGTTATGGTCTATCTCAGGCAAGAGAAGTGTTTCAGAAATAGACACTGTTCAAGGGTATTCTAGGAGGGCACAGGATGTAGCTGGCAGCTCAGTTAAGAGAAAAAGAGTGATTTGTGAACAGAAACACTAGTAGATCATCACAGCAGAGATGTCAGAAAAACAGAGAGCAAAAGGAGTTTGTAGGAAATAAAAAAACCTGCAACGCACAAACATGGCAATAGTGAAACAGTAAAAACACACTCATAAAAAACAAAGAAAGAAGTTGCATATAAATAACAAACATGCAATGCTTCCAGTTTGTACCTGAAAAGCTATGGCTTGGCTGAGGCTATCCAGAGCAGGGTCTTCTCCTTCCTCTTCACTCTCTTCTTCCTCCTCACTTCATTGTGCAGAGAGAAAAAAAAAAATATAGAGAGCTTTATTTTAAGCGTTCAGTATGAAAAAGCTTCCTAAAAGTAGTAAGAGGTAAGTAATTACACATACACTTCTTCTGGCTCAGCTATTTTCTTTTTCTTCTTCTTTTCCTTTTTTTTTGGTGGCTCTCGCTCTCCTAGCATATTTTTAGGACAAGCATAACTTAAGTGGCCTGCTTCCTTGGAGAGAAAGAAACATTCATTAACAGCACAGGCATGATTAGTAATGGCCAAACTGAAGAAATAAGCTAGGAGACTGCACTGGTTTTGGCTGGGATTAATTTCCTTTGTAGCACTAGCATGAGGCTGTTTTGCATCTGTGCTGAAAACAAGTGTTAACAGAGAGATGTTTTACTTATTGCTGAACAGTGTTTACACAGAGTCAATGCCTTTTCTGCTCCTCATACCCCACCTGCAAGTAGGCTGCAGGTGCACAAAAATTTGGGGGGAGACACAGCCAAGAAAGCTGACCCCAACCTACCAAAGGGATATTCCACAACATATGACATCATACTCAGCACATGAAGGTGAAGGGAAGGCTGGAGCAGGGGTTGCTGCTCAAGTCCGAGTATTGGTCAGTTGGTGGTGAGCAACTGTTTTCATCTGTACCATCTATCTTTCTTGAGGTTTATTTCTTTGACATTTTACTTTTCATTACAATTTACATAATAATAATTATTATATGTCAATTATTTAACCATTTGTATCCCAACCCCAAGTTTTCTCACTTTCATCCTTCCAATTCTCCATCCTCCAGCCTGCTGCAGGAGGAGTGAGCTAGTGGCTGTGTGGTGCTTAGTTGCTAGCTGAGGTTAAGCCTTGATGTAATTAAAAGATGGAATACATAAGTTAATTTCTGTTTTTACTCACCCCACATTCATAACACTTAGATTTATCGAAGTAGTTACGCCTGCGAATGAATTCTGCTGCTCTTCCATTATCAATAGCAATACTTGCTTTTATTACTCTTCCAAACAACTACAACAAATTAGAAAAAAAAAAAAAAGTAAATATTTTGGGAGTGTAAACCCAACCTTCCCACCATAACAACTTCCCACAATTTACCTGTTTGTTATTAAGTGCCCGAGAACAGTTTTGTGCAGACTCTTTATCCAAAAACAAAATAAAGGCAACTCCTTTGCTCTTCCTTGTGTCTTTGTCTTTCATAATAGTAACTCTGAAAATGCACAACCACATTATTGATACACTAGAAGAGGCATTTTTCCCTTAAAGGTCTCAGTGGAATTATAGCTTCGTTATACAGCAGAAAGGAAAGTGCATTTAAAGCTCACTAAACAGAAAATCAGAGGGACATCTAATCTGGCCACATGCTTATAGAAAGAGTGGAGATGATCTAAGAAAAGTATGTGGTGTCCTTCTTGATCCACTATTGTTCTTTATTCCCCTGGATTACTTGAAGAACAGAGAACATGCCTTTCTCTTTGCAGACTACCTAACTGGAGCAAACTGGAGGTGAAATGAAATTCAGTAATAATTCTGACCGTTGCGATCACTGCTGAAAAAATACAGAACACTGAACTGTATCCAAACTGAAAAATCTAGGTTCGTGTAGGATGAACCAGCTAAACAGGTTCCTGATAGAAAACATTACCTATGTGCAGTACTGTTCTATAAATATCTCCAACTGGAATCTAAGCAGGTCATGATGTATGTGTTATTTTATCTGAGATACAAGGTTAGATCTTCGGCCTAAATTTGAAATCAACAGCTCCAGTAGCACATTGAGAAATTCAAGATGATTTAGATTTAAAAAAAAGGCAAAAAACAACCAACCAACCAACCAACAAAACCAAGCCAGATAATGAAAAAGAGTAACAAGAGGTGAACAGAGGAACTCACACAACCTTAATTCTTTCAGTTTTAACATCAATTGTATTTATCCCAATAAAATCAAAAGAGTGGGAAACAGGATGCCAGTCTGCATATGAAAATAAGAGCAACTGGTAAAAGGTCAGGAATAAATTCTTCCTGTGTCCTCCACAGCTAGCAAAAGGTTCAGTCATAGGGCAAACCAAAATTCTAAGAGGTCATATGACATTTTAAAATAAAACCCAACACACAAACCCTGCTTCAATGTAGAATCACAGAATATTAGAGGTCGGAAGGGACCTCCAGAGATCATCAAGTCCAACCCCTCCGCCAAAGCAGGATCACCTAGAGTAGTCCGCACATAAGGCATCCAGGTAGGTTTCAAAAGTCTCCAGAGAAGGAGACTCCAAGAAGGCCTACTAGAGAACCTGTATAAATAGTAGATGACCTCCATAGTGAGAAGAGCGTGAAATAAAAGCCTAGTAAAGAAAGCTCAATTTCCTTCCAAATACATGCATGAAAGATAAAGCTTGGAGTATTTTTTTTTAACCAAAGCCCCTTGGACAAGAATGTCTCCAATGGAAAGTATTAAGTTTTATTGAAAGTGACTTAAAAGCATTTCTATTAATTGTTTTTCCAAGTTACTTTTTCAAGAGTTCCAATGGAACCCTAATAGGACTGTTTAGGTTTCTCACTGGGACATTGAATGTAACAGTTAGTAGCACAGGCAGTGAAAGAAACAAGTGGGACGGATAGTTCAAAAGTCAGCAATTTCTTGGAGCCCTGGGAAGTTTGATTTCTCACTGAAGAGAGTTGAAATCACAATAATCAGGATATACTGGGGTAAGAAATGTGGTACAGAAGAAAACCCAGCATGATTTTTTTGAGTAAAGACAAGCTTTAATAGACTGTTTTCTGAAGTGTATTTAATCAAGTTCAAGCTGACTCAGATGACATTGGAAAGCTCTCTGCAAAGTATTTTAAAGTCCCTGAACAAAGGTTCTACAGAAACCAAGCTAATACTTGAAAAGATTTTTTCTTGGAAATGCATGTCTAGTCACAAATAGGAAAACTGATCCTTGTTAATCTCAGTTTCATAGCAAAATGGGAATAGCAGTAGAACCCCGAATATCTGCACTGTTTATAGTTGGGTCAGCTTGCAAAGGGGTGAAAAGGAAACATTTTTTGCTATATATAAAAAAACCAAAAACCAAAACAATGGTAGTATTTCACACATGGTATTCTGTGATATTTTTGCATTTGCTTTAACTTCTGGTAGGGACTAGGTAAACCATCAGGAAACAGTAGGTATCAGCAAGTGCATTTTTTGCAAAACAGCTAGCAGTATGGATAAAATTGCATATTCTAAATTAAGTATACTTTCACATAGGATGCAGTACAGCACTTCTTCATGGACATCTGAAAAGACTATTTCTGTTGCCTACGACAGCAAAAAAAGTAGCTAGAGACTATTAAAAAAGGGGAAAAAATGCTATGACACGTTTAAAATAAGCAACACATCATACAGCCAGTATTTAAAAAAAATCTTCTTCTCCTATCATACAAGTTCAAAACCCAATACAATAAGAAAACCCTACTCCCAAACATTAAGAGTATAAGTATAATTACCAAATGAAAGCAGGGAGGTCAGAAATGTCAAATTTACAGAGAAGCGGCACCTCAATGAATAAAACACCTGGTTAAAAGTTTTTCTACAATGAACTAAAACAAATCAGACACCCCATTCTGGAAACAACAGAAGACTGTAAATGTCCTGTTGTACTCATCACTGCATGTCTACCAGAGCCCTACGAAAGGGTTTTTCCTCTAAGCCAATTAAAAAAAAACAAAAAGTTTTTCTTAAGTTGCAGTTCGGATTTTCCTGCCATTTGTCACTTGGAACGCATTCTTGAGACCTAGAAAACTTTGGATTTAACTACGTATCTCAGATTATTACAGCAGCTACATGTTAGAGTAGGTATTTGCTGGTGCAAGGTTAAAAACCTGGAGTCTTATTACTCAGAATCTTTAAAAAAATAAAGCAGCAAAGCATCAAGTTCCTTACTGTAGCATTTATTGCTATCATTTTACCATAGAGGCAGTTGTTCACAGATATTGTTCATGAATACCCCACATATTAAAAGCCATTACTATGCAGCCTTACATCTAATCTTAAACATAATACTGAAGAGTCACAATAACAAGTCCCTTCAGAAGCACAAACAGAGGAATTATGCATTGCAATTGTGGGAAGTATTTGTGGTAGTCATGACATCCAGTTCACCCAAGTAGAAGCTCCCACTTTTAAACTTATCCATTTGTGTCCCAGGAAGTGTTCAGGGGAAGGGGAGCAACACTCACTAAAACAATTTTGTTAAAGGAATGTTGTTTCAACTATTTCAGAGAAGAGACCATTTGAATATGACATTGTACCTACTCTTAAAAAGTGTTTAGTGAAGCCTGTCCCCAATACAAAGGTTCTTACTTTATGTGTTTCTGAAAGAATTTCCAGTTGTTAAATTTATGCTTTATTAAAAATTAACAGGACTTCAATACATTTAAGTAGTAAACTATAAAAAGCACAAGACGTTCGATTGTAGCAAAGACATTAAATATTTAAAATGAAAGCTACAAAAACAGTAAGCCGTATCAGGTTACTTACTTGACAACTTTCCCATACTTGGAAAATATCTGAAATATTAAACAAGACAAAGACTTAACAACAGAAAATTACATTTCCTTAGTAACATCACAACAAATTTCTAAGATGTTTTCTATTTACACTCAAAATTGCTGTCAACAAGTTTAGTCTGAACAATGCAGCTCTTAAAAACTTACCCTGTACAGGTCGTTGTTTGTCAAAGCAAAGGGTAAATTGGACACGTACACTGTGCTTTTGCTTGGGGCCAACCCACCGCTCATTTTTCTGATGGAAGAAGAAAAAGAGAAGAACTAAATTGTATTTAACAGAGATCAATTTAAAAAAAAAGTTGCAAGAATTTTTAAAAGTTGTTTTTCAAATCTAGCCCGGACAGCCAGAATAAAGTTGCAGGAATGCATACTTTCATTTCTGCTTCATCATTTTACATGAAATGTGCATTTGTCTTCATATGCTACAGAAGATACACATTCCATTTTCTTCTCTAGATTCAAAGCATATTTTTGCTGTATGCAAGTCGGTAAGCCATGAAAATATACACCTAAGTTAGTATACTTAAATCCCTGCTGATTTGTGTAGTAAAGAGAGATTTAGGTCCAGAAAGAAACAATTAATGCACATTTATTAAGCACTATGTTCTATATTTTAAGTTACTGACCTTTGTTCTAAGTACCTGCATGATCTGATCCTTTATACAAATTCCAGTTCAGATGCACCCACAACAGATTAAATCACAATTGGTTAAAGGGGGAGAGTGGGGGGGAAGCTTCCCTAAATCAGAGTCCTACTTGTTGTGGAGGGGGGAAGATAATATACTAACAGTGTATCTAAGATGCTAAAGCAGTAAGCATTTCCTCCATTATCTACTGCTCAGGTTTCTACAACACTATGGAACTGCAAGCGTTCAGAGCTGGTCATGAGCAGTATCTCCCCTAGATGCGAAGCACTTCCCACCCACCCCTCCCCCTTCCTGATTAAGTAGCTGTATACTGGCAAGAACCAAATAAATCTCAAACCCATTTTAATTTCCAATCTCCTCTGAGCTCTTACAACTAAGTAAGTCTGGAAACAATAAATCAGTTGAAACATACTTGTAACTGCATACACACCATCTAACACTATGTGAAGAGTAACTGGTCTGATTTGAAAAAGAATAGTCTGTGTTTTTCCTCGTTTGGACATCTCCTGAAATTTGAAGTAGTGTTTAAAGTCTGTGCAAAACACTTCTTCCCTTTGATCCATTCTGTAGCCATGGCTTAGTCCAAGAGCTTAGCAAATGAAATTCCAGACCAGAGTAAAGCACAGCCCTTACAAAAGGGCACAGCAAAAAGTACAGCAAAAGCATTCCTCACACAATCCAATTACTATGTCCTTAGTCCAATTAGTACTCCTCGTGCAGCCTCAATCCTGTCTTTTGGCACCTCTGCCTGATTTCCAACTGAGAATCAAGCCATTTCTTCAGCAAGATCAGCTTCTTTTAAAAACGCAGACAAAAGCTGATGACAGGATAAACCAAACTGAAGTATTAAAAATCAACATCTGTTGTAGTACAGTTTCTTAGGGACCATTTGGGTAGTGAATCTGAGCAGATTGCATGGACAAGTGCCAACAAAGTAACTAATATCACGCTCCAATCTGTCTGTGGTTCATTTTCTGGCATTTCCTGACTCAGTCATCTGAAGACCTGATATTCCCCATAGTCGCTGACTATCCAAGTGTTTTGCCTCTTTCCTGGTATGCTTATTGTATCACAATTCATTTGAGTGGCAGTTTCCAAGTGACTGAATTTTGACATTTTTCATGTTCAGAGACTGATTTTTGGCATGAGCAGAAATGGCAACATAAAGGTTAAGCAAATGAGAACAGAATAAATTTGCAGTGAAAGCCACACACTGTATCTGGTGTTATGCAGACTGGATTCATTATCCCAGATTCCTTGCTGCTTGGCATTAGTATCCCTGACAAGTCTAACCAGACCGACTTGGCAACATGCCATGTGAATAAAGGGCATTCACCCAGATGTACAGTGGATAAGTAAGATTTGGTGAAAGCTATCTTAGCACTTCATTACAGTACACTGCTGATGCTCACAAATACATCACAACAGTGGCGGAGCAAACAGGAAGAGTGAACCTCACTCTTGGCTGTAGACAGCACTTCAACTCTGTTTAAAAGAGGAGAGAAGCTAGTGCACCTTCTAACAGGAGACCAAGGCAGTCCTGCATTAATGAACAGTGAGGGCGGCGTGACCGGAGAGCAGTCATCTTGCATATTCTGCAACACCACAGTCCAACCCTCCAAGGAGAAGGTGATATATGCCATGTGAAGAATGCTACAGGCCTAACAGCTCAGCCAATAGGAAATTACTGATGACTGCAAGATACAGAACTATCATTTTCAGCTGTACACTTTTTCTGGGAGCTGAAAAGGTGCACCCTGGACCACTGGCTGCCAGACAGCTGAGGCTGAGTTTTGTTTCCAGTTCCCTGGACAAATTTGAGCAAAGCAGTCTTGCTGCTCCCATTGCCCAAATATTCTTAGCAACTGACATTGTTTAGGGCTATTGTGACAAGATTTCTTACTTCTACTGTCTGACTTGCCAGACAGGCAGAGTTTTATTAAAAGAGGAGGTACAGTAACTGTAAGACTATCACATGCTCACGTTCAAGAGGACAAATGCTCAAGTTTACCACTCCAGGAAAGAGTACATCCCCACATCTACAGGATGATTTCCTCTACTAAATACTAAATAGACATCTTAAGACAACACATACACTAAGAAGTTTGCACAATGCTTGAGCCACCTGCCTGTCTAAAGGCCTTGTTGTCCTTACTGTCTTCTGCAGAACATTCAAAAATAATTTTCCAATAAAACTAATCTCTCTAAAAGCTTTAGTACGTTAAAATGGAATTTTCTGGTTATCCACTAGCAACACAGTGTCACAATTTTCCCCATCCCAATAAACCTTAACAAAACATAGTAATCTTGACCAATTCATTAGATTTTTTTTTTCCTGTTTTTTTTAAAAATCCATCAGAAAGCCATTCTGGGGATACTAAGAGCCAAGACCACATAAATAGTAGCCTATTTTCACTTATGGATGCCAATCTTGCCATACCAGCTTCACAATTATTGCTTAGACATTGTATAGCTGTGGGTTGTCGGGACGGCAAGTTGTGGTATGTTTTAAAAAAAGTAAACTCCAGCTTTATGCTAATACTCCAGATGAGACACATCTCATCTGGAAGCTCATCATTACAACATTCAGAGTCCTTTTATTTCAGAGACTTCCTAACTTCATAAAACTATCCAACACAAATTTAACATTTTCTTGACATTCTTTCTCGTAGATGACAAGCCTCTCCGGTTTATGAATTTTCACGTTACAGGCTGACAAATCCCCCAAACTTCCCTGAACTATCTGAGCTTTCTACTTGCTGGTACACAACCTGGTTTCCATATTCTGCTAGGTATCTTCAGCAAATCAAAATACGTATGCTTTATACGAAATATTTTTAGGTGTCTTCTCTGATCTTCAGGGTATTATCTGGTTACTTAACTTCAAAGCATCATCTGGAAGCCAATACATTATCTCCATGAAGCACAACTGCCATTAAAGTAATAGCACTTCTCTAGTATTAACCCCTTCTTTATTTATCATCGTCACTATTCGTATCTTTATTTTTCATCTCCCCGGAACAGGAATTCCCCGCCAAAACCATAAAGGACTAAACCGAAGTGAGCAGCTTCCCCAGCTGTAAACAAAAGCTCTTGCCACCCACACTACCCTCGGTTCCGAAACACAGCGGCGCCGGCCAAGCNCCCCCCAACCTGCTCCCGCGGCTAATCCCCTCAAGGGGACCCGACCTCGGCCCCGCAGCGGCCTACCCGTCACGGCGGGCCTCTTCAACCCGCGCGGGCGCCCATGGTGCGACACGACAAAGAACGACGCACAAGGCCCGGGCAGGCGCGACACACGTCTCAGGCACAGATCACCACTCAACAAGCGCAGCGGCGCTCTTCCGCCGACGAGCAGCGGGCAGCGTGGGTCCCAGCCAATAGGCGGTGGGAAGGGTGGAGGGAAGGCGGGTGCTTCCGACAGCGTCTGGGGAGCGCCGGAAGCAGCTGGAGAAGGCGCCGCGTTTGTTGGGGAGCGCGTCTGCCGCGTTGCGGGTGCCAGAGCCGGAGGCAGGTGGTGAGTAGCGGAGACCGACCGGAGCTGGGGTAGCGGGAGGCTGTCTGTGCCCGCGGGGGACGAGATGCAGCCTCCTGTGTTGGGGAGGCCGATGTCTGGCCTCCTTTTTCCACGGGGTGAACGTAGTAACTTCATCATGTCAGATCTGATTGCGTGGCCCTCAGCGTCGGCCCGCGGGCTCTTACGGAGGTGGTTTGCCATTTTGGCTCCCTTGTGAGGCAGTCGGCATTGCGGGGCTCAGGCAGGGCTCTGCCTTCCTTCTCGGCTGCGCCCCGCGGTGCTCGGACGCTGCGAGCACGTGGTCGGGTGTTTGCTGAAGCATCCGTGAGGCCAGTCCTGGGGGCCTTTGGAGCGGGCTGCCTCTTCCTCCACGGTGTGGGGAACCCGAGTCGTGGAGCGGGATCTTTTCCTTCCCAGCCTCCTCAGAAGTTGGGGTGAAGGGAAATGGCCGGACGGGAGGGCTGGGAAGGATAGTATCATCCGGAGGATGACTTTTGTAAACTTTACCTTATAATACTTAAAAAAACCAAACCCTTGTGCATGATAGAAGATTTTGTTTTTCGTTTTTATTTGTGGTTTTGTTTGAGAGTTGCTTTAGACTTGAAAAACTAGTAGTGAATGTTTGGAGACTATAAATCCCACTGGAAGCACTTTTGGAGAGGCACCTTGTGAGGCATCTGTATCCTTGTATTTCTAGAGAGAGAAGAAAGGGATGAGTGTGTCACTTAGCTGATTTCCTTAGATGTACTAGAATAAATCTTATGGTTAGCTTAACAATAGAGCATCTTGTAATATGTTTAAAGCCTTTACTAGTACTAAAGCACTTCACAGAATCACAGAGTCACAGAATATCAGGGGCTGGAAGGGACCTTGAAAGACCATCTGGCCAAGCCCCACTGCCAGTGCAGGATCACGTATACCAGATCCCTCAGGAACACATCTAGGCAGGTTGTGAGTATTTCCAGAGAGGGAGACTCCACAACTCCCATGACCACAACTCTCTGGCTTCTTTAAACCGGTTCCCAATCCACCTCACTGCCTGATCATCCAGACCACACTGCCTCATTTTTGGGAGAAGGATGTTGTGGGAGACAGTGTCAAATGCTTTACTGAAATCAAGATAAACCACTGCTCTACCATCATCTGTCCACCTGGTTATGTCCTCATGAAAAGCTATCAGGTTGGTCAAACATGACTTCCCTTTGGTAAAACCATGTTGACTGCTCCCAATGACCCTACTGTCCTTGATATGCCTAAGGACAGTGCTGAAGGTAAGTTTTTCCATTACTTTTCTGGGGATGGCGGTGAGGCTGACTGATCTATAGTTACCTGGGTCCTCCTTCTTACTCTTTTTGAAAATTGGAGTGATGTTTGTCCTCTTGCAGTCCCCAGGCACCTCTGCTGTCTGCCATGACTTAATGAAGATGGTGGAGAGTGGTCTGGCAAGGACCTGTGTCAGTTCCCTCAGCACCTGTAAATGCATACCATCAGGACCCATGGACTTATGGATGTCCAGATTACTCAACTGTTTTTTAACTCGGTCCTCATCAACCAGGGAAGACTCCTTTGTCATGCTTTCCTTTGGTGCCTAAGCTGTCAGGGACTCCTGAGGACAGTCTCCAGCAGTATAGATGGAGGTGAAGAAGACGTTTAGTAACTCTGCCTTCTTTGTGTCCTCTGTCATCAGGGCACCCTCCTCATTCAGCAGAGGGCCTGCATTGCCCTGTATTACTTTAAACCTTCTCTCCCTAGATCCTTGTTCTTACACTTCCTAAGTAGGCTTAACATTAGAGTTTTTCATGGGTTGTTACTTTTAAGTATGCACATTGAAAAGCATTGCAGTTTTGCCCTGTTACAGCAACAGTATGATGAGCTGACATAGTTTGTTGTTAAAATGTTTGTGCTGCAAGATGTAAAGTCACAGTGGAGGTGATGATCCATCCAATTGTTTGCATTGACAGTGCTAGTTTAGCAGCCTTATCACAGCCTGTAGAATAATCTTTTCCTAGCATTAGCACTAAAGAAGGATGGAAAGTTGGTAGCTGCAGGTATTCAAAGATCAGTGCTAATATATCAGTCACTGTATTAATATAACCCCCAAGGGATTGCCTCCATTTCTCTTGCTCCTAGTGATGTATTAGAATGATGTGTTAAGGAGACTGTGCCAGTGGGATTGTAAATTGTCATCAGGATGCTGCAGTTAATTTCATTCAGCTTACACAGTACTGGCTTTTTTTCCTTTTTGAGGTGAGAGTTCTGTGGTCAGTGCATTAAAAAGTTTAAAAATATTTAAAACTTTTCCTTTTTTATCTTTTAAGTCAAAGTTATGGTGAACAGGTCAGGAAGAAATTGGAAGAAAGCCTCTTCCTTCAGGTTATTTGCTGTCTAGGTTGAATATGCTTAAACTTATTGCAGCCATGCTTATAAGTGCTTTTGAAAATCTTACAGCGTAGTATTCATTAGTAGAAAATGAGATGGATTCCCTTTGTGTCTCCGTTTTTTCTCACTGCTTCCTTCACAGTATTTTTTCAAAAATGTCTGCTCTTACATTTCTGCTTTTTCATCTTACAGTAGAGAACTGTGTCTATTCACAGTTTTCTGCCTGTCCAAGTGTGGAGGGAGGAGGAGAAAGTTACTTTATTTTCCTCGAAACTCAGTTTTATCTGCCTTGCCTCCTGTCTAAGAAAGAGATACCAGGATATCTTTGAAGCACCATCAAAACCAGATTCCAGTTGTTGGAAGAAAAATCAGGTTTTTGGTTTTTTTTTGTCATTATGCCTTCAAATCTGCAGTTGTTGCAAAGTTTGCCGTGATATTTCTAAGAAGTTGCAATTCTCTAAGCATATTTCCTTGGTCTTACTCATAGAAAAGCATCTAAGCTGGTTTTGAGATCTTTCCAAAGTAAAGGAGAGAGAACTGGCCCATGTTTGTCAGTCTTGATTGTCATATAAGCAGTAGCATCAGAAGTAGTGCAGCTACCTGCCTCTGCCCTTACAGTACAACATCGTTTTCATGCTTTTTTACATATGACAGGATGTGGCCACTTGGATGAGAAAGCTGTAGGGTTTTGAAACAAAACTGCAAATTCTGCAAAAGGCTGATTACACACACTGGGAATTGAGAAATCTTTCATAAGTAGATATTTCTTGACTGATGAAAATTGATGTTTCAAGTAAGTGTAAACAGGCAAGAATAGTGTGCAAAGTATTGTAGAATACTGAAGTGCTTTTGCAATTGTCAATTAAAAAAAAGTTTCTGTGGTTTTTTTTCCTTCTAAATAAATGATTGATCAATGAAGAAAACTCAAGTATGTAAGAAAATGTAATGTCTAAGTGATACATGTAGTCAATTTGATGAAGAAACCTTTGTTGTAGTACATCAGTTACACCATCATAAAGCAAGGCATGGTGCTGTGATAATTTGAGCAAAGGCATTCTTGGCAGCTGGCCACAGTGGAGCAGCTTGCACTTTGTTAATAGAATGGCTTCTGCATATGCTGCAGTATCTTTATTTAAGAAGATGAAAACATTGCTTTAGGGAAAGCAGTCACCTTAGATGAAAATTAGGAAGAGGTTGTGTATGTTAATATATTAAGTGATTATATGTCATGATAATAAATATCAACTGCCTTTGGTGGTATATGCTAATAGAAAATAGCATAAGTGATAATGATGTTAGGTGTGAAATAAAAATATATTGTTTTAAATCTTTGTTTTAGAACTTTGTACTGAGAACAGATTAATTTGAATACAGCATAGTGACTTTGAGGATTGATCTCTTGAGCCGTCACTGGTGAAATCTTCTCATACTGATCCTAAGAGTTTTAGTCATTCCATGATTGTTATTAAAGTTGTGTTAAGTCACATCATCTAAGAAATGGAATTGTTCCCCTTTATAAACAGATGAAATATATTCAAGAAAGGTTGTAAATGCCTTGGAACAGGCTCCCTAGGGAAGTAGTAGAGTCACCATCCCTAGAGTTATTTAAAAGATGTATAAATCTGGTGCTGAGGGATGTGGTTTAGTGGTGTTTTGGGCATTGCTGGGTTGATGGTTGGACTTCATGATCTTAAAGGTCTCTTCCAAACAAAATGATTTTATGACTCCATGATTCTAAGACGCTGGGAAACACATTTTTCCTACCTTTAAACATTAATTATAAATCTCATTGATCCCAGCTATAATTTCTTTGTTTGGTCTTTTATATAAAATTAGTTTTCTGTTTTTATCTTGTCAGTGTTTTTAGCAGGGTACTCAATAACTGATTGTGTCTGATTCATTTTCTTAATTTCATTCCCCTAACAGCACAATATTGTCACTTCGAGATTTTTTTTCTACCTCCATACTTCTTGTCTGATGTAAGTGTATGTTGTTTTTGCTTTTCTTCAGTCTGTTGACTTTTGTGATTGCAATTTCTCTTCTTTTCAGCTTGTGCTTTTATTTTGTCAGAAGCCTGGTCATAATTCTTGCTAGTTTCAGTGAGGTTCACAAACAGTGATAAAAATGGGCATGTTTTCATCAGCCTTGCTGCCTGATAATGTACCAGAGCATGTACATGAGTGTGGGTTTGTGATGGTACAGGCCCCTTAGGCCCTGCTGTGATGTCAGGACCAGCCAACGTTGTGGTTTTGTCTTGGCTACTGCTGTGGTAGGCCTAAGCAGGCTAAAATAGGCTTATACATGTCCTGGGTTGCCCAGACAGGCTTTAATTGGCTTTTGATCTCTGATCTGTGGCTACATCAGACTAGTTATGTGGTGGTCCTGGAGTGTGCTTAAGGTCAAGTCTGTTATAAAATGGAGCAAAATTCTAAGACGATACTTCAGTTCATCTGTACCAGTGGTAGGCCCAAAATCTGTGAGCACAAAGGCTTGTTACAGTAACTACTTCATCAGCTACCAAAGCAAAAACATTTGTTATGTAGAACTTTTAAGGCAACTGATTTTTTTTCTCTACTTAAATATATTGATTAATATAAATTAAGTAAATATGTTTAATGTTTTTCTGAGTGTTTTTAAGAAAGCAGTTGCAAGAGTTTTCAAAAGGTTTTGAAAGGAAGAAAACTTGAGACAAGGAGTAAAAGATGATAAAATGGAAGTTCTGGGATTTCTTAGGAAAATGTTTTATGTGTAATAATTTGTCATGAGAAATATTTTTGTGAATTCAACTGAGTGGTTCCTATTTTCCTTAATAGAATGTAGTGAATTACTCTGTACTAATTAAGACAGTTGAAATATTTAGATTTTTTAATTGAATATATATGCGGGTTTTTTCTAATTTCAGTTTTTGTGGGTAATTGAATGGGTCTTCAAAAGCAGAGTTGTTAAAGCTGACAGAAAAGTAAGTATACAAGTTAATTGTTTTTCACAAAAATATATATCTGACTCAGTGCTATCTTTATCTATAGCTAATAAAACCATTTGTCTTGTTGATACTTAACAATCTGTAATAATCTATAGTTTTCTATAGCCTCCCAAGTCTATTTCCAATTATGGCTTTATTTTGTGTAAGTAGGCAATATTAAGTCTCTCCTTCTGAATATGCCCCATAGTTTCTTTTTTTTAATTGATTATTTAATGTCTAGAACTAACATTGTTTTAAATGATGCATAAGCTATAATTTCTCACCTTTATGTAGAAAGCATCAGAAAGATTCCAGCCCTTTGGATTTGTGTTGTCTAGCATAGTATGACTAAAATCTCTTAGGGTGATGGTTTATTTCCACCTGTACTATAGTTACTGATTTTTTACTTTGAAAATCAGCTTTTACTGAAAAGAGAAATTATTGTGTTCTACCTTTTCTCAATTTAAAACAAGAAAAATCTACATGTGAAGAATGCATTTCAGTCCTGTATTCAAAACAAGGAGCTTTGTACTAACTGAATGTTGTGTTGTGTTTCAATCTCTTTCCAGACGGTGGAGATGAAGAAGTAATTCAAAGCTGTTAATTCTAAAAGTAGAAATTTTTCAATCTAATAAATATGAGTTGAACTCTTCTTTTAAAAAAGTCCTCTATTTTAGGTAGAGCAATATAAGAATTGCTACAAGGCATGTGTGTATGAGTTTGTATATACAGCTGGTACGTGTGATGTGCATCAATTTCATTAGAGCTGTTATAAGTCCTGTGATGATACCGATTACACTGCACTAATTTCCAGTTGTTCTTGCACGTACTGTGAGTGACTTTTGCTTAAAAGTCATTAATTACTTTCTATAATTAGACTTTTTTTTTTTTTTAAGGCTAATTAAAGTGAGAACGTGTATATACAGGGCTTGTGCATAATCCTTATTCTTTTGTCTATTCATAATGAGTCTGGTTTTGGCTAATTGATTTTTACTGCGTTTAGTGGCATATCGAAGAAATGAAATGTGGTCTGAAGGGCGATACGACTATGAAAGAGTTTCAAGAGAGCGTCTCCCTCCAAGGATTCATCCTGATGTAAGTATATAATATTCTGCATTATACCTTTATACTATATCATTACACCATGATGTGTGCCATAAGGGCTGAATTTATGCACTTCTTTGTGTTTGTAGTATACCCTAAGTTCTGTTATTTTCTCATTCATTTAAGCCCAGCAATATAGCAAATGCATCTACACAGAGATCATAGGATACCTACAAAATCAGTTTTTGCTTTTTGTTTCTTAATTTGTTGGGTTTTTTTTCAAATCTTGAAAGTGTTTTAGAATATTTATATTTTGATAATTTTTTTGTGTGTGTGTAATTAATCGTGGTGTCAAATACAGAATTTTTAATAACTTACGGAAAACCAAAGGCTATATATACTATATCTTTCCCTTGATTTTTTTTTTTTTTTTTAATGTTAATACATCTTTGAAGTAATTTGAGGTGGTAAAATGGCTGACTACTTTCAGTGTTGTCCTTGTAACTGATGTGCTTTTTAATTATGATTCTTAATGTATAGAAGAAAATGTTTGTAACAAATGCTGAAAACAGACCTTTGCTCAAGATGTGTTTTGGAGCCTTGTAATGATTGTCAAGAAGAATGCAAATTGAAATCTACTTTGTAGACATGGAGAGTTCTACTGTATGTTATAGTTGTAAAAGCAAATGCAAAAACTGTGCTTACTCTTAGAATCCTTTTGAAAGATATCTGCGCTAAAGAGTTGGGGAACATTTTTGTTTGTTTGTTTGTTTGTTTTTTCTCCTGAGAGTCTGAAACCTCTAATGAAGAAAGAAATCAGATTGTAGCTTTGGCTTTTGAGCTATTGAACCTTAAATAGAACTGTAAGAATGCTTCCTGGTACACATGCTGTGCAATGTACATTTGGTAGAATCAATTTCAGGTACTTGTACCTGTTTACCTGGCTTTTCTTGTAATTCTTTTAAGTGCTGGAATAATAATATGCTGATGTATCGTATTTTTTTGGTTCCCTCTCATATTTTACAGCTAGTCATTTTGGAAGCGTACCAGTGTTGGTAGCTAGTTACATGTAGTCTTCTTCATTGTGTGGTCTATTAGTGTTTGGCTGCTCTGTGACATTTTAAACTCTGTTTACAGACAACGACAAAATTTCTGCGTTTTCAGCAAACTGGAAATCAGACAAGTTTGTACAGGGTATTTAATCTACTGCTTCTCCAAAATACCAGTTACCAATAGGACATAAGCAGAATGTATTTTTTTCTTACATCAACATTTAACTTGATTAACACATTACTAATATAATTTAACCATTACTACAATGGCAGCATTCCTAAGCTTTTTTAGTCTTTCAAGCTGTCCAAGGATCAATGCATAGTATATGCATCATGAAAATTTACAGTTTCAAAGATGTTCAGGGATGCCATCCAGAGGGACCTGGACAGGCTGGAGAGGTGGGCCCAGGCCAATCTCATGAGATTCAACAAGGCCAAGTGTAAGGTCCTGCACCTGGGTAGGCACAATCCCAAGCACAAATACAGGCTGGGTGGTGAATGGCTGGAGAGCAGCCCTGAGGAAAAGGACCTTGGAGTCTGGGTTGATGAAAAGCTCAACATGAGCCTGCAGTGTGCACATGCAGCCCAGACAGCCAACCGAGTCCTAGGCTGCATCAAGAGAAGCGTGGCCAGCAGGGCAAGGGAGGGGATTCTGCCCCTTTACTCTGCTCTCGTCAGACCCCACCTGGAGTACTGTGTGCAGTTCTGGAACCCTCAGCACAGGAAGGACATGGAAGTGTTGGAGCGGGTCCAGAGGAGGGCCACAAAGATGATCAGAGGGCTGGAGCAGCTCTCCTATGAGGACAGGCTGAGAGATTGGGGCTCTTCAGCCTGGAGAAGAGAAGGATTTGAAGAGACCTGATAGTAGCCTTCCAGTATCTGAAGGGGGCCTACAGGAAGGCTGGGGAAGGATTATTTACAAGGTCCTGCAACGACAAGACAAGGGGCAATGGTTTTAAACTGGCAGAGGGGAGATTTAGACTGGATGTTAGGAGGAAGTTCTTTCCAGTGAGGGTGGTGAGGCACTGGAACAGGTTGCCCAGGGAGGTTGTGGCTGCTCCCTCCCTGGATGTGTTCAAGGCCAGATTGGATGAGGCCTTGAGTGACCTGTACTAGTGGGAGGTGTCCCTGCCTATGGCAAGGGGTTGGAACTAGATGATCCTTGAGGTCCCTTCCAACCTTACCATTCTATGATTCTATGATTTTCATTTTGATTAACTGGATAGTTCAATAGTAGCATTATGTAGCAAACTACACATGTTTGTAACTGGGGACTAACAGAATACATTCATTTGTCACAACCAATACCATCTGCACCAAAACAGCACTCTTATGTAGATGGGCAAACCCATAACGTATTGTGTCTGTCTCAATGAAAGATGGGTATGAAACTCTTCCTGCAACTGTGCTGGTTCAAGGTATTTGTCAGGCCCTTTCTTCTTTAAGCTTGTGACAGCGTATCTATGTCCACATGTAAAGGTCTGACTTCAATTCCGCTTTACCTGTCTAGTAACATATTACATCCGTGAATATGCTTTGTGTTTGCTGATAAGTTAATATGTTGAAACTGAGCGTGAAGTATCTCTTGTTTGAGAGAGCAAGTGACTTGTCTTGATCTAAAGTAAGTGCTAATTGTGCATCAAGTACACATCGTATCGTAGTAGAAACACAAGCTTGCAGATCCTTGTAAACAACATGAAGTTGCAAGTATTTGCACAATTAAATGTTAAGTGGGTTCATCTTCAGATTAAATCTCATGTAACTATCCTTCTGTATGTCAGTATAGTTATCTGACAGAGACTTTGAGGTGAGGTTGAAGCATGAAGCAGTTGTCTTTCAGCTTCAGAACACATCTTTGTAAGACACAAAAATACCAAAAACCCAAGCCTAGAAAAACATGCTGGGAATGTTCCATGAGGAAGGGTAGATAAAGCATTGTGTCTGTGTGTAGTTTCTGCTTTGTGTCAGTATGGCTGTAGTCTGGCTTTAGATTGCCCTCTAGTGGATTTGTTGGGTGAATCTCTGTAATGAGAACTTAACATTTTTTTTTTTTATGGTAGCTTCTCTGTTCAGTATTCCTTTCTACAAAAACTGTTGATGCATTAGATTGACTTCTACTACAGTTAAAGAAAATAGTTTGAATATATTTCCCGTCCTCTAAGCTGCATAAGCTAACTTAAGGCTCTGCATTTATAGCTTGTTTTTTTTAAGGCACATAATAAAAAGTACTTTGCTAAATGAGGAAGATTTAATCTACAAGGTCTTCCATTCATATTTTTGTTTACTTTTTATTTTCCTTTGGCTTATCTAATACTTGGTTCTAGAAAGTTGAATTTACCTTTTGCAACTGTGCAATTTGCACTTAATAAGCAATGGATTTCTTTAATTGCTAAATGGTGCATGACATATTATTTGAAGGAAATACAATAAATTAATTTTGTATTATCCAAAACTTGAGTTAAAAGAAAAACTGAGAATGTTAAACCTGTCTCTGCTACTTGAATCCTCAGATCACTTACTGGACTGTATTGAGAACGTGCTTATCTATCCAGATTGTGAGAGCAATTACTGTCTTCACTATAATCTCCATAGTGTGGAGGATGCTGCTGACATTTAGAAATTGACAGTATTTGTTTTACAGCCATTAGAAGTGTAACCTAATTCATTGCATTTCTAAGTTAATGTAGAAGTCTGAGAAATATATGTAGCTGACATTCAAAACGGAAAGTAGCAGATGCTTAGAAAGTAGCTAATGCTGCTTCTTTGTTTGAGAGACACTTAAACAATGCTAAAAAATTTCCCTCTATAATTAAACCTGCAATGCATAAGGATTGAATCTGAATGGTGTCCAGATAGGGTTAAGAAATTATTCTGCTATCAAACTGGTGCTATTTGTAATGTTTGTTGTTCCCTTGTGCTGTTCCTAGTTTGAGATTATTATAGTCCCATATTTAGAAGTTAACCTGTTGGATTTCCAGCTGTTAAAAACAGTAGGATTTTGTTTGTTTTGTGGTTTAGGATGATTATCACAGAGTAGTAAATACTGTGCCCAAGAAACCACCACTGCTTGAAAGACCTGGGGATGGGAATTACAGTCGGTATGATGATTACAGTCATGCTGAGTACAGAGACTATGAGGAGGGTCGCAGTTTCACCTATGACCGAAGAAGTGGCCCGCCACATCGAGGTGTACGTAAGGTGATTCTTCTCCCATGTTTATGATGTTTATCTTCTCATTGATGCTTGTATACTGAATGATTGAAGTATTATTTCAGACAGAGCATTGCTGTTAGAGCTGTTCTCATAAATTGAAATAGAATGAATAGAAAAAACCATTCTGGTTTCAGTACTTCCTGCTTTTTGGAGTTACTGTGCTTCTAAGACTTTTGATTATATGGTAATACCTGTTTGTTGCTGCTTATGGTTCCTAGCTGCTCTGTTGGCTGACTGTAAGTCCTCTGAGGCTTTTGACAGGACTCTGGGCAGCCTGATGTGATTGAGGATGTCTCTGCTTACTGCAGAGTGGGTTGGACTAGATGGCCTTTAGAGGTCCCTTCCAATCCAAATATTCTGTGATTCTATGACTCTCTATAATGCAGTGCAAAGTTACCTGGATGAACAGAATTATTTAAAAACTTTTCTACTTAACAAGTAGTTGAGGCATGAGTGTCAAGATGAAGATACCAGTCTTAGTTGGGTGATGCCCAGTGATATGACAAGGAACACCCAGTACAAGCTGGAACAACACCTCCACACAAGGAGACACTTCTTTACAGTGAGGGTGACAATGCAGTGGAACAAGCTGCACAGAGCAGTTGTGGAGTGTCTTTTTCTGGAGACTTTCAAAACCCTTCTGGATGTGTTCCTGTGCAACCTGCTCTAGGTGACCCTGCTTTGATGGGAGGGTTGGACTCGATGATCTCTGGAGGTCCCTTCCAACCCCTAACATTCTGTGATTTGCTGAATGCTGTCTACCTACCCTTCCAATTCACACAGTTATTCATGAATGTAACTTTGATCGTGATGTTGAAACTTCATGGGTTTTTTTTCCCCAGTAGCTACATGTAAGTATTAAAAAATTTGTGCTCTCTTTGTAAGGTCATTACTGTTGCCTCCTTCAGCCCAGTTATTTGAAATTCTGTAATGTCAAACTATTGGTGATATTCCAGTGAGGAAAATTTTTCTTCTTTTTGAAGTCAGGGCCTGTATATATAGTTTTGAGATTTTTGCTATTTTTGTGTTAAATGTAGGTGTTGCTCTTTTTAGTATTTATAGAGGAAGAAAACAAGAGGAATGGGATAAAGTGGAAAAAACCTGAGAGGAACCTTGCTGTGAATAATGAATACTTTCTTTTAGCTTACTGAATGCTTTTGTTTTGCAGTGAATAACTGTCTGACATATGATGTTGTGATACATGTCACACAGGTGTTTTGCATATGTTTTGCAGGATGAATCAGGATACAGGTGGCCACGGGATGAGCATTCCCTAAGTCGGCAGCCTGAATACAGGTATTTTAGGAAACTTCACTGTAGTGTTGTGCATACACTGGGACTACTTTGAGCCTTTTCCTTTGTTATTAAAACAGTTTGTAGAGCGGAGCAGTGAAATGGCATGAGTGTGGAAAAATGGTATTTGTCCAAGTAAAATATGATGGTGAAGACGTGGTTAACTTGGGACCATGTGTAACTTCATGCATCTCCCTGATGAGTTGCACTTTTTACATGACCTCAGAGAACTCTTAGGTCTAACAGTTGCTTCGGTGACTGTAGTATCTTCATACCAGAATACAGTGCAAAGATACCTGTACCATTTTAAAGGTTGCTGGGGTGGATAATGGGATTATGAAGTTCACCATAACTTTGGTCTGACCTCCCTGTTTTCTTGGCTGGATTGACAATTAGTACCTCAGGTTCCCATCTATGAAATATACGGAATAGTATTAAAGAGTGAAGTTATAACATACATAAGCATGCGATGATGTTTGGTATGATAAAGTGCACAGGGTAATTTATGGACAAGACTGAAACTCAAATACTCAGAGAAGAGGTAATTGTTAGTATAATTGCAATATTGAGTCTAATTTGAGAATGTCATGGCTGTACTTTTGTATACCAAATCCAATTTTTCCACTTCTCAAGGTGCTTGCTCTCATACCATGTCTGTATTTCTAGGTACTGAATCTTGGTGTTTTTCATGAGTTCCTCAAAGAATAACTCTTTGTTCCTGCTATCTATATAAAACTGTGATCGTGTCATACAAAGATCAACAAAAGTCAACCAAGTTAGCTATGGATACCTGGTCAGTTGGAAAAGTTGCTACACAGTTGCAATATTTATCCTTTTGAATGTGATGGTTTAGGCATAGGATTAGGTTATTACATAACTTCATAAAACAACAAAAATCCTTTATATAGGCATTCTTGGGCCTAGAAGCAACAGTAAAGAGTTTTGAAAAGTAGCAATGTTTTATAGAACCTACTGTAAGAATTCTTTCATCTTTCCCTCCTACTTTAGAAGAATCAGAGTTGTTTACAGCTGGAAAAAAAACAACAAAATGCCCCCAGACTGCGAAAGACTGAGTTAGTGCAGGGCAGTTTATGTTATGCAGAACAAGGGTGGCACCCAGTGGTCAAAAACGTTACCTTAAATGTGTCTGGATTTATTCCATTAAAAATGTCTGGATAAAATGTCAGCTTCAAAAATGTGTTGCAGGATAGGTAAAAGTCCCATCTGAGTCTTTATTATGTATTTCAGAATATGTAACTTACATGACTGCTGTAACACTATGGAGGATCTTCGTAAGAATGCTTAGTTTGATTGAGTCTAAGGGAATGTATTTGCTGTTTAATTATCTAGATTTTTTTATGTAGGTATACATTAGCCTGTCAGAAACATGATTGTAAAGAAGTGCACATGAACCTTGGATGTAAAATCCTTGGATTAAATTAATATATGCAAAAATGCTTTTTTGCTTTGGATATCCTGAAAGTCACTTGACTTGGAGTAGCTGTGGGTTTTTTTGTCTTACCTTCTTTCTTCTTATGGAGTTAGGCTGCAGTTTCAAAGCAGCTATCATTTGCCAGTAGTCTGCCACTGAGTGAAGCATTACTTCTGCTCTTTTCCTGGCCACTCAGTACCTGGAGGTTGTTAGCCCTGTTTTATACTATGCTCAGTGAACATCTGTCATGCTTTCTTTATGGTAATGCCATATTTCATATGTACAAAATAAAGTAGTTCAGAGATTGTGCTGGGCATGTATGTCAGAATGAGTTTCTGAGCCTTTTTCTTTTGTTCTGACCTAAGAGATTCTTTCTGGATTTCTGAACTCCAGGAACTCGTGTGCATTGTGTCATAGCCTGGTTTGAAGTACCACTTGGTTCAAATCTAGTTGGCAAGTATAAAGACCTGTACATCAAAGCAGAATCTCCTAGTTTGGAGACCAATTTTCTGCACACATGATGGCAGTTCTAATGTCTTGGTCACTGATGCTGTGAGAATTGTGAAACCTGTAATTTATCAGAGGAGCAGAGATCACATGACACATGACTTCTTTCTGCGTTTTATCTTCTACTGATGTCCACCACTGTGTTGCTGCTTGTCTTTAGTGATATTTCAAACACAGTTATTCAAATCAATTGAATTATTTTATGCATGTCAGATTTTCTTTAAAAGTTACAAGGCTGTTACATATTGAAGAACTTCAGTTTTACAATGCTTCTGTATGGTCCTCATAGCAATGGATTTTTCCCTACTTGTTTTTATCAAGCCAGGTGAACTTTTCCATGTGAAATGCTTTAGGTTGTTAGCTGCTGTTCACTTCAGTGTTACCAAATTTTAATCCTTTTAAGTGCACAGAACATTACTTCATTCTTTTTTTTTTTCCAGCCATCTTTTTCATAAGAGGTGAAATAGATGAAACTTGGCAACTTAAGGTGGATAAGACTCATCTTCAAAGAGAAATTACCAAATGACGCACTTGTAAATCCTAGTTACATGTGCATTCTGTTTGATCCTTAAAATTATATGAAGTCCAAATTTTTGTAAAATAAGGATTGCCATGTTTGTAGAGAAAGTGCCCTGCATTAGTAGTAATGTTGGTTCTTGAAATTAGTACAGATTCCTGAGAGGTGTCTCACGTAGGACATTTTGAACATCCTCTCTCAAGTTGTTCATACAAGTTTTAATTTCTTAATGAAGGAAACTTACTGCTGCAATAGGTGTTGTTTTAGTCATTGGTTGTTGGTGTGATTTCCCCCCCATGTCCTGTGTGAAATTAGGAAGTAGTCCAATCTTTAATAAATGAAAGTAATACAGTGATTTGGATGCTAAAAGTGAAATAAAATTGACAGTGTTGAAACTTAAACACTGATATATGAGCAACTAAGATTCATCAGTCAATTCTATATTTTATTTTGGAAATCTTTTAATTCAGTGGCACATTGCCATTCCTCTGAGACTTCTATGTGTCTTTCTGACACATTTACTGTCATTTCTTTAGGGTGGTAAAAGACATGCCCCAATACACAAACCTTCATAATGAGATTGTGTTTACAAAAGGCTGTGGAGAAAATTGGTAGTAAAGTGGGGGATAGAAGCCCAAGAATCATGCCTTTCAGATCTCTGCTGCAACTAGCATTCCACGTTGTGATTAACCCCTTGCAGGTGCAGTATGTTTTAGAGGGCAGAATGTTCTAGAGGGTTGGTCTGAAGATTGTACATAAAGAAGAAAGTTGATCTTTGGCAAGAATGATTATTTTAAACAAAAATAAATTGATGAGTGAGTCTCCAGATAGACATTAGGTGTCACTGACTCTTCTCGATAAGCAGGATTTAATGTAGAGGGTTCAGATGTGTCATAGGCCAAGGAAAGTATGTTTTCATTATCGCTGTGCAGTCACCTTTGAATTACAGGAGGTACCTTGTTGTGTTNCCCATATATATATTCTTTAATGAGTAAAACAGTGAGGCTTCTTCAAATACTTTATACTAATTTCAAACAGTATGTTACATTGTGGGAGGTTTTTAGGTTTTGGATTTAAATTTTCTTGTAATGTAAGGTGATCTTTTTTTGTCTTGCTTATAGAAGAGAAACTTAGCCAAAGAGATTTATGAGATGGTACTGAAAACATGAGTAAGTCTTCTCTTCTGTTGCAATATTTGACGAATCATAAGGGACATCATTCAAGAACTTTATTCTTTATTAAAGAAACATGTGTGGGAATAAATATGGCAGTCTCCCAGAGAAAATGGTTTCTCTTTGACAGAGATTGATAAGCATAGTCCTAATCATATTAATTAGCAAATGCCTTTTAAATAAATAAAACATCTGCCAGAACATTGAACTTCTCAGGTGTTCACATTAGCTACTAGAATAACTTGTTTATTCGTATATAAAATTACAGTTTTCTTGTAACAACTCTATCACAATGAACTACTGTATCTGTCTACAACTCCAGGCAAGGACTTGTCTGTTGAAATCTTTAGTTCAGAAAACCCATTATATTAGGCTGCTGGCTAAATTAATTTACTTTGACTTACATTTTTGGGGAAGCAGAGGGGAATTAGAACTTTTTGGAACAAGGTAATAGGTAAAAGATAACTTAAAAGTAGATTCTGTTTTATGCTAAATGCTTAATGACTTCACATTACACTTCATGTCTTATGCATCAGTCTCACTGATTCAGTAGTTGCTATGTTTTCTTTGAGAGCTATTTTCTGCTCCACCATCTCTGTCTCTTGTGCTTGGGACAACTGCTTTAGAAACAGATTTATGATTTATAATTTTACTGCTCTTACTTGGTCAAATTTTCTGTGTCTAACTGTATTACTAGTGCTTTGGGCTTGGGACATTGGGGTTTTATTTTTGATAGGTTTTAAGAAGTAGGGTCTTTTCATGCAGGTACCACTTAACATTTTAAAATTTCCCTGTACTGAAGTCTATGTATAATTAAGAACAGTTCAAAACTATCTGCTATTGCAGGTCATTGCAATTGAAAATGGAAAAAAGAAATCTCAATTCAGACAAGTCTGTATGTGAGTGCACTGCCTGTTTTCTCTCTAAGAATATTATGTCAAACTGAGTTTTTGCTTTTACTTAAGTTGGTGGGACTTGCTTTGTTTATATCTAGAATTACACTGGAAATTTAATTCAAAGCAAGACTGCTGCCACTCTACTGAAATATATCACTGAAGGGAATGGGGAGGAAAGAAGAGACTGATGACTAGGGTTTTAGTTATAGAATTGTTTTGCTCCCACTCTATAATGCAAAAATGTGAAAAGAGGTGCTCTTATTTTCAACTGCAGTTTTTTGCATGTTTTACCTAGTTTTGGGGTTACTGTGTAAGGTGAATGTTGCGTTCACTGGCAGCTGTTTGTTGTTCAGTGATTGATTTTAATTTTAAAATGTTTTTATTTGCATAATGATTGTCTGACCTTTGTGAAGTTGCTGTTTTATTTCCTTGCAGCATTTCTCATGGCAATTCTAAAAAAAAAAAAAGATGTTTGCTTTCCAAAATTGCTTACTGATAATTTTGTTCTTTTTATAGAAGGTCTCACAGAACTCTGATTTAATTGCTTACATAGTTTTGAATTTAGATTGAAGAGGAGGAGCTGAAACTTCAAAGTCATAACGTATGCTGTATTGATGATTTAACTTTATTTAATAATTTCTGCCGATGAAGTTCTGAGGTCAATGACAACATTCCTGGCCATTCAGCCAAAACCCTGCGTTCTCGGGCATGAGTCTGAGCTGTGGGGTTTTTTTTTTGTTTGTTTTTTTCCCTTTTTTCTTCCTAGTTAGTGAGAGACTCCTCTGAGTGTTACAGGTTACAGAGTTCCAACCATTCCATTTCATATTGGAATGATACAATGAAAGCTTTTTTTTTCCTGATAAAAATATTTCAAAATTTCTTATACAGGGGAATTGTCGAATAAGTAGGACTTCCCACTACTTCATTATTTTAATTTTTTCCTACTGAACTTGTAAATACATAGCCTCACTCAGTAGCATTTAGCCATTATGTGAAATGTAGACCAAGTCTAAATCTTGGCTTTAACTCTTGCTGAGAGGCATAAGAGAAAACTTTGTAGGCTTGTTTTTGAAGAATGTAATTAAAATTTTCAGTCTAATTCTGTTTCTTATGCTTTGGTATTTTGAAATCTCTCAGTTGCATTTGAATATGGTCTGTATGTATCCTCGAAAGGATTGGCAAAGCATGCTTTCCACTAAAGACAGGTAGTTACAGTTATTTCAAACAATATTTTGATAGTCTTAAAAACTCAAATGGAATTATAGTTGATTGAGGAACAGTTAAGCAGTAAATTGACTTGTAAGTAGTACACAGTAAATATACCAAATTTGGTAACAGAAACCTTAAAATCATAGAATCGCAAGGTTGAAAGGGACCTCAAAGATCATCTAGTTCCAACCCCCTGCCATAGGCAGGGACACCTCCCACTAGTACAGCTCACTCAAGGCCTCGTCCAACCTGGCCTTGAACACCTTCAGGGAGGGAGCAGCCACAACCTTCCTGGGCAACCTATTCCAGTGTCTCACCGCTCTCACTGTAAAGAACTTCCTCCTGACATCCAGTTTCAATCTCCCCTCTTCCACTTTAAACCCATTGCCCCTTGTCCTGTCATTGCAAGACCTTGTAAGTAATCTCTTCCCAGCCTTCCTGTAGGCCCCTTTCAGATAATGGAAGGCTACTATCAGGTCTCCTTGAAACCTTCCATTCTCCAGGCTGCAGAGCCCCAACTCTCTCAGCCTGTCCTCATAGCAGAGCTGCTGCAGCCTTCTGATCATCTTCGTGGCCCTTCTCTGGACCCACTCCAACAGTTCAATGTCCTTCCTGTGCTGGGGTCTCCCAAATTGTACACAGTACTCCAGGTGGGGTCTGATGAGAGCAAAGCAGGAGAATCCCCTCCCTTGCCCTGCTGGCCATGCTTCTCTTGATGCAGCCCAGGATGGGCTAAGAAGTTCTCATCATGGCAGTTCTCAACTGTTATCATGTGTTTCTCCAAGTTGTTTTTTTACCAAAGCTGTGCCACGTTTTAAGGATCTGTGGCTTATTCCATGTGTATGTTTCCCACTGCAGCTGTATTGTCAAATAACATTGGTGTCACTCTGTTATTTAGCAGTGGTCATTACATGAACGTTTACTACAGCTACAGTTTACTACAGTGTGTTATGTACATGTAAGGAAAAATTCAATAGCATTTGCAAACTCAGATTTTGTAGTGATGTGAATTTATTAAAACTAAGTCACATTTTACGAAAATTATTATTTTCTTCTTGTCAACGATACTTACATCATAAATCATAAGGTGATCCTCTGTTTACAATGTATGATAGAGCAACAAGCCTGAAAATGAGATTCTCTGCCTTTGCTTTGTAAGGTCTTATCAGCAGGCGTATCTGGTGCAGTTTTATAGCTAGCATTATAATAGGGTGGTAGATGGTATCAAAACAAGAAGTTATTGCCGTATTGAGAAATAATGAGGCAAACACCCATGGGTAGCACTTGATTGTTTGGGAAAGTTTTCCTAACAAATATGTTGAAAAACAGTTAAGTACTGAGAGACTGTGGGGGAGGGAAACAGAAGGGAGTCTCTCTCTGAGTCCAGAGGACTCCAACGACAAGCCAATGAAATGTCTTTATGATTGGTAGTCATGGCTTTCTCAGGCTGGGGAACGTTGTCACAGAGGACTCTTATGTAATTTCCCTTAGGAAGATAAGTTCTGTTTGTTATATTTCAAATATACCAAATGTTCCAGGGAATTTAATTCCCTTTAAGAGAGGTTGCAAATACTAGGATATAGTAGAGGAGAGGGTGAAATTTGGTGCTCTTGACAATATAAGAATCCTTTTGTTAAGCATTTTACGGCAGAGAAGATTTTTTGTATGCCATTTCTGCATGCTGCTGTGTTTGAATGTGTTATGATCTACATTTGAGGAAAAGTTTCTATCAGTAAAACAATTCTCATGCAATTATTTTTAAAAGGTGGTGCTGTTTTTGCATGCTAACAAATTACTTGTGATGTTAGTCTTGACATTTGTTCATGATATATATTTGCATAATCACATAAGGTTCTTTCCTTCGTATATGAAGCTTGTAATATTAGTTGTTGAGTTGATACCAGACGGCTTTGTTGAAGTGGAACTGAATGTTCAACACTGTGATGTGCACCATTGTTGTGTCAGACAGCTATGGGAATGTAATTGTTTTCTGAAATCTGAGTTTAACAATTACATATGTTAAGTGAAGTTCTACATTACCTGGTCTAGTATGCCTACCATTTTTGGAAATTATGTTTGAGAGCATGTTTATGCATTTTTAAGTAGAAAGGGAAAGATATTTTAATATGTTGACTTAATTATAGAACAGTTTAGATTGGAAGGGGTCTTTAAAAGTCATCTGCTCCAAACCCCTTGCAGTGAACAGGGACATCTTCAACTAAATCAGGTTGAATAGAGCCCAGCTTGGAATGTTTTCAGGGATGGAGCATCTACTACCTCTCTGGGCAACCTGTTCCAGTGTTTCAAACACCTTTGTAAAAAAAATCTTTCCTTAGATGTTGTCTAAATCTGTCCTCTTTTAGTTTAAAACCGTTATCCTTGCCCTGCCACTACAGACCTTACTATAAAGTCTGTCCATGTGCTGGTTTGAGGCTAATTAGAATAGATGGTATTAAGGATGGCATGAAAGAACTGAAGGAGGAAATCAAAACCTCCATTTCCAATCTGGCAAATACCATTCCATCATCATCTGAATGGGTAAATGTTTCTGCTGTCAGGAACAGACGCCCACCTCCTGCAAGGCGATTCCAGCCGACTGAGTGCTAGTCTGGGTCATTTTACAAAGTGTGGGAGGGTGGGGAACTCCCAAACCTTCACAGTCCACATGTTTCTTACAGGTCCCCTTTAAGTATCAGAAGGCCACAGTAAGATTGCTGAAGAGCATTCTCTTCTCCAGGTTGAACAACTCCCAGTTCCCTCAAATGTTCCTCGTAGGAGTGGTGTTGCATCTCTTACATTTTTGTGGCCTTCCTCTAGAGTATTCCAGCAGGTCCATGTCTTGTACTGAGAACTTCAGAGCTGGACATAGTAGTCCAGGTGGGGTCTCACCAGAGCAGAATAGAGGGGCAAACTAATTGAGATTTGAGGAGGTAGCAGATTCAATATGTGTTCTGCAATTTCTATACTAGATGCATTTTTTTAGAACTTTGCACAGCAACAGATTATGCTAGCTGAAGAAACTGAAACGAGAAAACAACTAATTAACTTCTTAACCTATTCAGCTACTAATAATTTTGTTCTTTACTAAAACATGTCTCTATTAAACAGTATTCTTTTTAAAAACAAATATTTGAATCTATGTTTATTACTCGCAACCATAATGCTGTCTTTTCAATGTTGGTGAGATATGAATCATAGAATGGTAAGGTTGGAAGTGATCTCAAAGATCATCTAGTTCCACCCCCCTGCCATAGGCAGGGTCACCTCCCACTAGCACAGGTCACTCAAGGCCTCCTCCAACCTGGCCTTGAACGCCTCCAGGGAGAGAGCATCCACAACCTTCCTGGGCAACCTATTCCAGTGTCTCACCACACTCACTGGAAAGAACTTCCTCCTAACATCCAGTTTCAATCTCCCCTCTTCCACTTTGAACCCATTGCCCCTTGTCCTGTCATTGCAGGACCTTGTAAGTAATCCCTCCACAGCCTTCCTGTAGGCCCCTTTTCAGATACTGGAAAGCTACTATAAGGTCTCCTCAAAGCCTTCTCTTCTCCAGGCTGAAGAGCCCCAACTCTCTCAACCTGTCCTCATAGCAGAGCTGCTCTAGCCCTCTGATCATCTTCGTGGCCCTCTTGGACCTGCTCCAACACTTCCATGTCCTTCCTGTGCTGAGGGCTCCAGAACTGCACACAGTACTCCAGGTGGGGTCTGACGAGAGCAGAGTAAAGGGGCAGAATCCCCTCCCTTGCCCTGCTGACCATGCTGCTCTTGATGCAGCCTAGGACTCGGTTGCTGTCTGGGCTGCATGCACACACTGCAGGCTCATGTTGAGCTTTTTGTCAACCCAGACTCCAAGGTCCTTTTCCTCAGGGCTGCTCTCCAGCCATTCACCACCCAGCCTGTATTTGTGCTTGGGATTGTGCCTACCCAGGTGCAGGACCTTACACTACCATTCTGTGTCAGTGTGACTTCTTGTGAAGCCACACTCTGAAGTTAACTGTTACTAAGTCTTTAAAGTGACTGAAGACATAAAGTCATTGCAAAATGCCTTTTAATAAGAAATTTAAAGTAGCATAGCTTGTCTCTGTGCTAAATGTTTAGTAAAAAGTGTGTGTGTATGTGTATATATATAAAAAAATAAATGTATAGGAAATCACCTTAAAAATAAAAAGGGGGGGAGGGGCAAGAAAAAAATAATGTGTGTTACAGTGGGTATAAGCCATAATCAAAAGGAAAAAGTGAACTAAGAAGAAAAGTGATAAAGCTAAATGGCTGAATAATTTATAAGAGGAAATTTCTGGGTTTTCTGATTTTGAGCAAACTACAAACTTGACAGGAAGGAAACGAGATCAAATAAAAAAACCCATGTACAATAAAGGTTTTTTTTCGTATACATAATGTCATTTATCTTGAGAAATAAAAAAGCAGACATAGTTTGCTAAATTTGCTATACAGAAGTCTGTTTGTTCCCCATAGTGTTCTAATAGTGATACAAATGAAACTTTTGTGACCTAATTGCTTCAAATCTTGTTTTAAGAATAAAAAATACAGTGATTTTTTGAGCATTTTCCTGATACAAGGAAAAATTGAGTGTTTTTCTGATTTATAGATCTCATTAGGAGATTTGGAAAGAGAAAATAACCAAATATAGTAAGGGTATTGTGTGTCAACATTACTGACATAAGGTATTACTGCTTGCAAACCTGTTCCACAACTTGCTCTTTCCTTTTGCAAGTTTTTGTTAATAGTGTTGGAAAGGCAACCAAGGGTTGATCAAATTGGTGCATGGAACTACAGTGCATTGCTTGTTGCTTTCTCTTAAGTATCAATAACAGCATTCTGTTATAAACTAATGAAAAGCCTTAAGAGCCCCTTTAAGCAGGTATTTCTTTTTCTCTGGGTTCTTTTGTCTAAGAATTTTGAAGAATAGCTTTTGGGAAAAAGAATAACATCTTGCTGAACAAAAAATCACTTATGCCCCTAAAAATGTAGTACAAAAATATGTCCTTTCTTTCAGGTACTTTGTTTAGTAGATGAATTCTTGCCTACATCAAATTGCTTAGGAAACACTGCCTGTGAAGTTTAAAAAAAAAAAAAAAAGAAAAAAGAAAAACCCAACCCCCCAAAATCTCAAATGAACGAAAAACCCCCAAAAACAACACCAGCCCCCCGCAAAATCCTCAAAGAAAACCCTGTAAAAATCTTTTCCCCTTCAACAGCAGTAATGATGACCACTTTCTCTGGTCTCTTATGGTATCAGGAAAAAAAACATGAAGAGTTTGCTGTGTGGACTTACTTGCAGGAAATTTATTTAAGTATGTTGATAACAATAGAAAAGAGGGTATGCTTTCTAAAGGATAAAGAGGAGTGTAAGCTGACTTCCAGTTTCAGCTGAAGTGTATAGCTTTATAAGTCAGTTAAAGGACACAGCCAGTTCTCTCTAATGTTACTGTAATATCCAAGTTGTCTTAGTTTTTATTCCCTGGTCTACCTTGACATCCCAAGGTGTGTGTGGAAGATGAATTTAGTATCTTTCATATTGAGATGGACAGGTGGCATCAGTATGGAGTGTTGGTGTTTGCATATGATGACTTCAGTAGTACTATATGCAGCACAAAAATTGTGAAGCGTTTATATATATTTATTACTTGTTACGCATTTGGTGTGTCTAGTTATCCTATTACTACACAAAACTTCCCACTGTTTCCAATGCCTGCTTCATTTTGTTTTCATGCAAAAAACTGTTAATAAGATTACACTTGACTAGTTCATATCCCATTGTGCTGGTTTGAGACTAATTGGAATATTTAATAGAGAAAATTACACTATAG
>VWZE01006855.1:0-16314 GCA_013396675.1 Eubucco bourcierii | reverse complement strand
CTTTTCTTTTTCTTTTTTCTTTTTCTTTTTCTTTTTCTTTTTCTTTTTCTTTTTCTTTTTCTTTTTCTTTTTCTTTTTCTTTTTCTTTTTCTTTTTCTTTTTCTTTTTCTTTTTCTTTTTCTTTTTCTTTTCCTTTGTATTTTTCTCTTTTCTCTTTTTATTTTTTTTTCTTTTCCATTTCCATTTCCTTTTCCATTTCCTTTTCCTTTTCCTTTTCCTTATCCTTTTCATTTTCGTTTTTCTTTTTCTTTTCCTTTTCCTTTTTCTTTTTCTTTTTCTTTTTCTTTTTCTTTTTCTTTTTCTTTTTCTTTTTCTTTTTCTTTTTCTTTTTCTTTTTCTTTTTCTTTTTCTTTTTCTTTTTCTTTTTCTTTTTTGTTTTTTCTTTTTCTTTGTCTTTCAATTTTTATTTTCATTTTCATGTTATTTTTTTTCTTTTTTCTGTTTTGCTTGGGTTTAGTCATGTAAAAACAGATGTTGCACAAACCCCTGTTAGTCAGAGCAAAACAAGCCCCTGCCAGTTTACATACCAGAGTACATCAGCTGCTGCTAGGAGGATTTTTACAACCCATTAAAAAACTGAAGCTTTCTGAGCAGGGTCCTGGTGCCAGGTTTTCAGTGTTGGCCAAAGGAAAACCTGCGTTTCACAGGGCTCTGTGAGAAAACAGCAATTACAAAAGGGCTAAAATGCAGACCTTGCTGTAAAGATCTTGTCAACAATTTAGATCTACCTCCAAATTTGGATCTGCTTAGCTGTACCACCAGGGACTGTAGCTGCTGTGTGACTAAAACATAGTTTGTGCTTCAGTCACCACTGCAGCACTTGTGGTCTCATTCAGTCTCTGCTTCCTTGTGAATAAAAAGTGCAGAGCAGATGCCCTACACCACCAGGCTGTTCTCTCCTACATTACCATGTTCTAGAACACTGAAACTGCCTGGCAGTGCTGGATCCAGGCTGGCAGAGTTGGGGTTGCTCAGCCTGGAGAAGAGAAAGGCTCTGGGGAGACCCGAGAGCAGCCTGCAGTGTAAGCTGAAGCCTGTCAGGTTGTCCACCTGGTGCCACGGAGTTCAAGAGGCTGCTTTTCACCAAACCAAACCTCTGGTCTAGTTTTAAGGTGAGGTGTGGGAAAAGTGGGTGGTAAATCACTTCTGGTTGCCCCCTGCCATGCACCTCCTTTATTTCAGAGGCTCTCTGGTGCAGGCCAGCAGCAGGAGAAGCCAGCTGTGTGCTTCGTATTTGGAGCTATGCTAAAATTTGGGTTTCTTCATTTAAGAGCCCTAAGCATGCCTTGAGGCTTGCAGTTTACTCTCCAAGTGCCTCACAGGTTGTTAGCTCTGTGCTATGGGATGGGATCCTGCATGGTGCAGGCACACACCAAGGTGCTTTGGTCCCAGGTAGAGCCAGGGGTGAGAAATGCTGCACCAGAGCCTGCTCCTGACTCTGCTGGCATCTTCCCTGGGGCAGGTCACCAACAGCCTAGCTTTGTGCAGGCCTAATCATCTGCTCCTCCCCCAACAACCAGGGCAAGTCTACCTTTTTTAGTGCTGTGTTCTGGGCCCCTGAGTTTAAGAAAGATGTTGAGGTGCTGGAAGGTGCCCAGAGAAGGGCAGCAAGGCTGGGGAGGGGCCTGGAGCACAGCCCTGTGAGGAGAGGCTGAGGGAGCTGGGGGTGTGCAGCCTGCACAAGAGGAGGCTCAGGGCAGAGCTCATTGCTCTCTGCAGCTCCCTGAAGGGAGGTTGTAGCCAGCTGGGGTTGGGCTCTGCTGCCAGGCACCCAGGGACAGAAGAAGAGGACACAGCCTCAAGCTGTGCCAGGGCAGGTTCAGGCTGGATGTTAGGAAGAAGTTCTTCAGAGCAAGAGAGATTGGCACTGGAATGGGCTGCCCAGGGAGGTGGTGGAGTGCCCATCCCTGGGGGTGTTTAAAAGGCTACATGAGGCACTTAGAGCCAGGCTTTAGTTCTTTAGGAGGTGTTGGGTGAAAGGTTGGACTGGATGACCTCAGAGGTCTTTCCCAACCAGGGTATTTATGTGCTTCTGTGACTCTTTTAAAATCCATCTCTTACCATTCCATCCAGCAGCGCAGTGAATCCTTCAGGAGTTCCTTCCCTTTTGTTTGGCAGGCAGCACAGTCCTGCCCTCTGCCCTGGGTGCTGGTGAAGGTCCTGGCATTCCTGCCCAGAGCAGCCTTGCTGCCTCTTTTCTTTGAGTAGACAGAGGAGACTTTTCCAACCTGGGTGATTCTCTGAGTGATGCACAGGGAGTGGTACCCTGGGGACAACATCGATTTTACAGGACAGTTGTGACACCAGGACCACTTCTGCTCCCTAACTGCCTCTGAAGTAGACAGAGCGGGAGCCCCTCTGAGGAGCAGGAGCTGATTCCAGACTGATTCATTATGATTAATTTCCAATTAGATTTATTATTATTTATATTTAATTCATTATTGTGCTTTATTTTTTATTTTATTGATTTTTGTTATTATTCATTATCATGCTTGATTTATTTATTTTTATATTTATTATGCTTCTTCTTATTAACTATGGTGTCCTGTGTGCAGTTCTGGAGCCCCCAGCACAGGAAGGCCATGGAAGTGTTGGAGCCAGTGCAGAGGAGGCCACCAAGATGCTGAGAGGGCTGCAGCAGCTCTGCTGTGAGGACAGACTGAGAGAGTTGGGGCTGTGCAGCCTGGAGAGGAGAAGGCTTCCAGGAGAGCTTGGAGTGGCCTTGCAGGATGTGAAGGGGACTGCAGGAAGGCTGTGGAGGGACTATTGAGAAGGTCTGGGAATGGCAGGACAAGGGGAATGGGTTTGAAGTGTGAGAGGGGAGATTGAAAGTGGATGTTAGGAGGAAGTTGTTTGGAGTGAGGGTGGTGAGACACTGGCACAGGTTGCCCAGGGAAGTTGTGTCTGCTCCCTCCCTGGAGGTGTTCAAGGCCAGGTTGGATGAGGCCTTGAATGACCTGTGCTAGTGGGAGGTGTCTCTGCCTATGGCAGGGGGTTGGAACTGGCTGATCCTTGAGGTCCCTTCCAACCTTCCCATTCTATGATTCTATGATACTGAACATTCCTCAGAAGTGAGTGTCAGGATCAAACCTGCTCCTGGCTATCTTAATAAAGAAACTGAGTTTTGCAAGCATCCTCTTCAGGCACACAGATGTTAGAGCTGCAAGTGCAGGGGAGGGTGGCACTGGATGATCTTCAAAGTCCCTTCCAACCCAACCCATTCAATGAGTTTATGGTTCTGAGCTTGTATGAGATGCTGCTCTTGTCAGTTGAGCCTGGGCAGCACACATTGGCTGGGCTCCTTCTGGCAGGGCGCCTTTGGTTGAAGCAATAAATGGCACAGTTTGGGTCATGTTTTGCATGCAATGAACTGAAACACAAAACATTTTATACTTGGATCAGTAGAGACAAGGCCAGATCAGAACTGGAGTTCTCCAGACCTCAGCAAAGCCAGGCCAGGACCTCTGACACAGGCCCCACACAGGCATCAGTGCATGTCCACAGACACTTCCCCAGGGGTTTGTGTCCATCTGGGTGCACTTCCCATGGTGTGAGCAGCAGGGCGAGGGAAGGGATCCTGCCCCTCTGCTCCCCACTGGGGAGACCACACCTGGAGTGCTGCATCCAGTCCTGGAGCCCCTGGGACAAGAGGGATGTGGAGATGCTGGAGTGTGTCCAGAGAAGGGCCAGGAGGGTGCTCAGAGGGCTGGAGCTGCTCTGCTGTGAGGACAGACTGAAAGAGTTGGGGTTGTGCAGTCTGGAGAGGAAAAGGCTCCAAGGAGACCTTCTTGTGGCCTTCCAGGATCTGAAGTGGGCTACAAAAAAGCTGGGGAGGGACTTTTTAGGCTGTCAGGTAGCGATAGGCCTGGGGGGGAATGGAACAAAGCTGGAAATGGGTAGAGTCAGTCTGGATGTTAGGAAGAGATTCTTCAGCATGAAGGTGGTGAGAGCCTGGCAGGGGTTGCCCAGGGAGGTGGTGGAAGCTTCATCCCTGGAGGTGTTTAAGGCCAGGCTGGCTGAGGCTGTGGGCAGCCTGATCTGGTGTGAGGTGTCCCTGGGCATGGCAGTGGATTGGAACTGCCTGATCCTTGTGATCCCTTCCAGCCCTGACTTCTTCTGTGCTTCCCTGATTCCTGTGCTGTAGCCAAATGCTTTCCCTGGTTTCTCCCTGCCCCAACTCTCACTGATCCATTTGCTTGGCTGCTGCAGTATTCCTGTGAACAATGATGCTGAATATCAGAAATGCCACAGAAAAACCCACTCATCTGTGGTGCTGACAGCTCCCTTGCTGAGCAGTGGGATGATGCCATTCCCATCCTGTCACAGAGGGATGCTCAGCACAGGCAAATTTATTGAAGGCTTCCTGCTGCCAGCCCAGAGCTCACATCTCTGACATGTACACAGCCAGAGGCACTCTGCTGGGGGCTGTGTAGCGTTTCAGAAGGGAAACTGCTCAAATGCATCCATAAATCAGCAGGGAAAATAGGGAAAACAGGGAAAATAGGGGGGAAAGGAAGACTAGGGGAAATAGGGAAAATAAGGGAGATAGGGAAAAATAGGAAGAATAGGGAAAATAGGAAGAGTAGGGGAAACAGGGAAAATAGGGAAAACAGGAAGAATAGAGAAAATGAGGAAAATAGGAAAAATAGGGGAAAGTGGAAAAATAGGGAGAATAGGGAAAATAGGAATAAATAGGAAGAACAGGGAAAAGCAGGAAAAATAGGGGAAAATAAGAAAAATAGGAAGAATAGGGGAAATAGGAAAAATAGGGAAAATAGGAAAATATAGGAAAAATAGGGAAAATAGGGAAAATAGGGGGAAAGGAAGAATAGGGGAAATAGGAAAGATAGGAAGAATAGGAAAAATAGGGAAAACAGGGGAAAATAAGGGAAAATAGGAAAATAGGAAAAATAGGAAGAATAGGTGAAATAGGAAAAATAGGAAAATATAGGGAAAATAGAAAAATAGGGAATAGGGAAAATAGGGGGGAAAGAAGAATAGGAAGAATAGGGAAAATAAGGAAAATAGGAAAAATGAGAAGAATAGAAATAATAGGGAATAGAGGGAAAACAGGAAAAATAGGGAAAATAGGAAATATAGGAAGAATAGGAAAAATAGGGAAAACAGGAAGAATATGAAGAATAGGAAAAATAGGGAAAATAGGAAAAATAGGAAGTGTAGGGGAAATAGGGAAAACAGGAAAAACAGGAATAATAGAGAAAATAGGAAAAACAGGGAAAATGAGGAAAATAGGAAAAATAGGGTAAAGTGGAAAAATAGGGAGAATAGGAAAAATAGGAATAAATAGGAAGAATAGGAAAAAATAGGGAAAATAGGAAAAAAAGAGAAAAATAAGACAAATAGGAAAAATAGGGAAAACAGGAAGAATAGGGGAAGTAGGAAAGATAGGAAGAATAGGGAAAATAGGGGGAAATCGGAAAATATAGGGAAAATAGGAAAAATAGGAAGAATAGGGGAAATAGCAAAAATAGGGAAAATAGGGGAAAAGGAAGAATAGGGGAAATAGGGAAAACAGGAAAAATAGGGGAAATAGGAAGTGTAGGGGAAAGTGGGAAAATAGGAAGAATAGGAAAAATAGGAATAAATAGGAAGAATAGGGGAAATAGGAAAGATAGGAAGAATGGGAAAATTAGTAAGAATCGAAAAAATAGGGGGAAATAGGAAAAAATAGGGAAAATAGGAAAAATAGGAAGAATAGGGGAAATAGGAAAAACAGGAAAGTATAGGTAAAATAGGAAGAATAGGAAAATAGGGGAACTAGGGAAATAGGGAAAATAAGAGAAATAGGGAAAATAAGAAAAATAGGGAAAATAGGTAAAATAGTGAGCACAGGAAACTAGTCTGTGGGCAGCCTGCTGCAGGGTAGGCTTGGAACTGGCTGATGCCTGTGGTCTCTTCCAGCCCTGACCACATGCCAAGTCTGTTCCAACAAACTTTGCCCATGTCAGCCTGCTTTGTGAACTGGAGGCTGAATCAATCTCCATCAGCTGATGCTCTGAGTGCTCCAAAAAGCAATCCCCTGCATTCAGGGGGTGTGAGATAGATGCTCTGGTCTGCTCCTGAGAAGCTTCACAAGGTTTAATGAGGCTGAGCTGCACTCAGGCAGGTGCCAGTGCTCAAAGCAAGGCTTCACAGCCTCACAACACATCCAGTCCAACCATCCTCTACCTCTGCCAAGGCTGGTGCCAAACCATGTTCCTCAACACCTCAGCTCTGCCTCTTCTTAACACCTCAGAGATGAGTTCTGGTAAAATGAGTGGGGGACTTGAGCATCTCCCCTCTGGAGAGAGGCTGAGAGCCCTGGGGCTGGTTAGTCTGGAGAGGAGAAGGCTGAGAGGGGATCTGATCAGTGTCTATCAATGTCTGAGGGGTGGGTGTCAGTGCCTGGGGGCAAGCTCTTATGGGTAGTGCACAGCAATAAGCCAAGGAGCAATGGACACAAACTGGAACAGAGAAGGTTTCACCTCAACATGAGGAGAAACTTCTTTGATGTGAGGGTGCTGGAGGCCTGGAGCAGGCTGCCCAGAGAGGTTGTGGGGTCTCCTTCTGTGGAGACTTTCAAACCCACCTGGATGTGTTCCTGTGTGGACTATCCTGAGTGATGCTACTTGGCAGGGGGTTGGACTGGATGATCTCTGGAGGTCCCTTCCAATGTTTATGATTCTATGACTGGGATTCTGTGAAAGCTCACTGCTGGGGGAAGCTGAAATCAGACCCTCCAGGATTTGAAATCCATTTTATTTCTAACCACAATTGTTTCTGAATTATTGTTCATTTGCTTGCTCTGGCTCCAAAAAAAGAGGGTTGGAGTAGATGATCTTTGGAGGTCCCTTACAACCTCTGAAGTCCTGTGATTCTGTGAAATTACATTTGCTCATATGCTCTGCATACTCCTCCATCCTTGAAGCCTGTTGTAGTGGTGGCCACAGAATCCTAGAATGCTAGTGGTTGGAAGGGACCTCAAGAGATCCCTGAGTCCAGCCCCGCCAGAGCAGCTCCCACAGGAAGGCATCCAGATGGGTTTTGAAGATGTCTTGCTAAGAAGACTCCAAACCTCTTGACTTGGTTGTGGGGATTCACGAGGTAGGAATTATAAAATATGCAGTTATTTTATTTCCAGCAAGCCCCACCCACAGCCTTATATAATATCAATTAGACAGGGTTCAGAAATTCGGTCAGAAAAATCTTTCACAAGGATGCTGCTACAAGGAGTTTAGTAATTCAGAGAAGTCAGGAAACTTGGAAAAGGGTTTGCTCTAAAAAATAGCTTTGCTGCACTTCAGAACAAAGGCAGCGGAAAGGCTACTCACGGCAGGCTTCCGTGGCAAAGCTTTGAAATGCAGATCGTGGGACTCCTCCTCGGCAGAGGCAGGTCCCTTCAACAGGCAGGCAGGATCTGACGGTCTGACGCTGGCAGTCCGTGGCTGGCAGACTGTTGCTGGCGGTCTGTGGCTGGCAGCCCCTCTTAAAGCCCGACATAGCAGTCTCCTCCAAGTCCGCCTCAAAGTCCCTCTCCAAGTTCCTCGTAAAGTTCCACTGGCAAACTCTCTGGTAAAGTCCAACTGGCAAAGTTCTCCTTCTGAGCCTCTCTTCTGAGTCCCTCTCTTCTGAGTCCTCCTAGATAATGTGTTCTGTTGCCATATATATGCTGGGGCGATTTGCTCTCCCCGGTTCAAACCCGCGGGGGTGGGGTGAGGTACTTAACACCTACTCCTTCCACATTCCAAACCTCTGGAACCAGAGGGGTGGGGGGGAGCAGAACAGTTTCACACCTATTCAAACCTTCGGTGGGGCAAGCACTTGGGTGTGCCCCGCCCCACCTCTCTGGGTAGGCTGCTCCTGGGCTCCCCGCACCACCGTATGGAAGCTCCTGAACAAGGCTGTAGGCAGACCAATCTGAGCTAAGCAATGCCCATTTATTGAATATGAGCATGCACTTAGATACTTTCTAACAGACTATGGGGGTTAGTTCATTGCTAAGCACTTGGTCCAGATCATTAAGGCACAAACTCTGTGGCATTAAGCAATTGGTCCAGATCATTAAGGTAGAAGCTCTGTGGCATTAAGAAATTGGTCCAGATCATTAAGGCACAAGCTCTGTGGCAGTAAGCAATTGGTCCAGATCATTAAGGCACAAGCTCTGTGGCACTAAGCACTTGGTTCAGATCATTAAGACAGAAGCTCTGTGGCACTAAGCACTTGGTGCAGATCATTAAGGCACAAGCTCTGTAGCACTAAGCACTTGGTCCAGATCATTAAGGCACAAGCTCTGTGGCATTAAGCACTTGGTCCAAATCATTAAGGCACAGGTTCTGTGGCACTAAGTACTTGGTCCAGATCATTAAGGCACAAGCTCTGTGGCATTAAGCAATTGGTCCAGATCATTAAGGCAGTTGGTCAACCTTATCTATTCAAGGGCTTTGCATGTGAATCTTTGTTTTTTTGATCATCCTGTTGTTGATCTTCTTCTGGGGCTGCTCACAGCTGGTGTCCTTGCACTTCAGATGAACCTTCGTGCAGACTGTGAAACCTTTCAGCTCACAATCAGCAGTTAACACAGGTTGGATTGATCACATGTCCATTTAATGCAAGGTATTCCCCCACACTCTCATACCAAGGAAGCTTCTCGTGGAATTTCTTATGCTTGAGTTTGTGTACCCTGCTCCCTGGCCTGTCACTGGGCATCACTTCAAAGAGGCTGGCCCCAACCTCCTGGCAACCACCCCTCAGATATTTGTAGACATTGCTCAGATTCCCTCTCAGCCTTCTCTTCTCCAGAGTGAACAGCTCCAACCATGGGCCAAAGCAGATACTACAGCAAGGCCATCTCCAGTCCTTCACCAGGACTCCTGCAGGCTGCAGAAGCACAGCCTGCACTTGGAGTGGGTCATGTTAGCAACTGAGGGAACACAGCCTGGGGAGGCATATTTCACCCTCCAAATTTCAACTTGGGTTGTGGGAGTTGCTGCTGCAAGGTGTCTCAGCCCCTGGAGCTGGAGGTGAGCAGATGTTTGTACTGTGGCAATCCTTACACTGCTGTTAGCTGTGTCACATCCTCAGCAGTCACAGCTGCTTGCTTTGAACTCTTGCAGATTAAAGCAAACCTCATTTACAAACAATAAACCTTTCAGTCTGATTTGCTTGTTAGCATAGAATTAGCTCCTTTGGAAATGTTGACAATGAGAATTTGAAGTAACTAAGCGCTGCCGTGATTGCTGAAGTGGTGCTTGCGCTGATCACACCAGAGAGCAAAGTGTCTCAGAGCTCTTAGTTCCTTTTGAAAGTCTATGAAACTGGAGCACTGCACCCAACTCTGGAGCCCCCAACACAAGGAGGAAATGGATGTGTTGGAGAGTGTCCAGAGAAGGACACCAAGATGGTCAGAGGGCTGCCTGTGAGGACAGGCTGAGAGGTGGGGCAATGAAGCATAGAGAAGAGAAGGCTCCAGGGAGATCTCAGAGCAGCCTTCCAGTACCCGAAGGGGTCTACTAGAGGGCTAGGGAGGGACTTTTGACAAGGTCTGGGAGTGGCAGGATGAGGGACAATGGCTGTGAGCTGGGTGAGGGGAGGTTGAGAGCGGAGATGAGCAAGGAGAGACTCTCAGCTCCCTGCCAACCCCAACCATTCTGTGACTCTGTGAGTTGGTGCAGTTTGTAACTTTGGTGGTCAGACTGCTCAGCAGCTAGACAGGGAAAGGCATCTGGAGTCACAGCTTTGCCAGCTCCACAGGCCAGGTTCACCACTGCTGTGGAACCTCCTGAGATGCTGGCAGAGCCAGACTGCAGTGCACCCCCTACCCCTGGGACAGGGCAGGCCCTCAGCTATTCTGCCTCCAGGCTGCTCCACACCAGCGGCACAAGTGACTGCGCAAGAGAATGTCTCAGGGAGAGTCAAAAACCAGACCCAGCACGGAAAGTTGCTTCCCCAGGATGTACTCCCAGCCTTGTGCTTTTGCAGCCCAGACACAGAAGATGTCTTCACATCCAGCAGGTGAAAAGGAGTTGCACTGCTGTGCCCTTCTGCAGTCATGAAACAAACGCTGCTGAGCTCCCTGCGGTGCCAGAAGCACTGGGAGCAGGCTCTGCATAAGGGCACCTCAGAAAACCTCTCTCTGCCCACCAGTGGAGGGATGCTAGGGCTGTAGTTTGCATCAGGGTAAGTTCCCAGCTGCTTCCAAACAGCTTCAACTGGACTCCAACCCACCAAAGTCCAGAGCAAAGGTCAAAGAGCAGCTCTGGCTGCTTATGCTGATCTGAAGGCAGAGGTCTTCAGACTTGAAGCTCGGTGGAGTGGTCTGGTGGGGATGAGCACCAACAGATCTCTGAGGTCACTGTGGGATGAGATGGGAGGAAATCTCTTTCTGGTTGGGAGCAGTAGCTGCAGTGTGTCTCTGGGCACATCCAGAGTGAGCACAAGCCCAGCAGTGCTAATGTGTGACAGGGCTTGCCCCTCTGCTGCCTGTACCCAGGGACATTGTGGATGCCTTCTACCTGGAGGTGTTCCAGGCCAGGCCGAATGAGGCCCTGAGTACCCTGTGCTGGTGGGAGGTGTCCCTGTCCATGGCAGGGGGTTGGAACTGTATGATCCTGAAGGTCCCTTCCAAGCCAACCCATTCTGTGACTGTGTGATGATGAAACACTGAAATGTGTTACTGTCACTTGGCTAATCAGGTTGCCTGTCAAAGCTCAGCTTCCAGTTCTATCTCAGTCACCAATTTGCCTTGCAACAGCTGTCATGCTGAGTGCTTGGCTACAAACAGAGCACTTCCTTCCTTATGCTTGTCTTTAATTTGCCCAGCACTAATTAGCAGAACAGGATTCTGCCTCCTGCGGTTCCTGTCTCAAGGGCATTGAGAGGAGACACAGAGAACCCTTCCTGTATAATTTCTAGTTCAGCCTCTTCTCTGGGTTCCTCCTCCTGTTTACTTACCTAACTGGTTCCAGAAAACACTTCTGGCAGGCTTTGGTGCTTGCAACCTCCTCCAGGCCATAGCAGATTTTAAAACAAGCATGCCAAAATAATTCAGCTACCTTCAGGCCACTCTCTGTAGCATTTGCATTTTCCACGGGCTGCCTGATTCCTCCTGCTTCGTAACTTTGGAAGTAGTGGAGTACCCATCCCTGGAGGTGTTCCAGAAATGTGTGGTCATGGCAGTGCGGAACATGGTTTGGTGGCCATGGTGGGGTTGGGTTGCTGGTTGCACTGGGTGATCTTAGAGGACTCTTATGAAAAGCTCTACTTGAGCCTGCAGTGGAAGTGCAGCTCAGACAGCAACTGTGTGCTGGGCTGCAGCAAGAGCAGTGTGGGCAGCAGGGCAAGGGAGGGGATTGTGCCCCTTGACTCTGCACTCCTCAGACCCCAGCTGCAGTCCTGGGTGCAGTTGTGGAGCCCCCAGCACAGGAAGGCCATGGAAGTGTTGGAGCCAGTGCAGAGGAGGCCACCAAGATGCTGAGAGGGCTGCAGCAGCTGTGCTGTGAGGACAGGCTGAGAGAGTTGGGGCTGTGCAGCCTGGAGAGGAGAAGGCTTCCAGGAGAGCTTGGAGTGGCCTTGCAGGATCTGAAGGGGGCTGCAGAGGGACTATTGACAAGTTCTGGGAATGACAGGAGAAGGGGAATGGGTTTGAAGTGGCAGAGGGGAGACTGAAACTGGATGTTAGGAAGAAACTCTTTCCAGTGAAGGTGGTGAGACACTGGCACAGGTTGCCCAGGGAGGTTGTGAAGTACAGAGGCACAGAAAGTGATCTTTGATCTCCCTGGTGGTGTTCAGAACCAGCTTGGATGAGTCCTTGAGCAACCTGTTCTCAGTGGGAGGTGTCCCTGCCCATGGCAGGGAGTTTGGCACTGGCTGAACTTTGAGGTCCCTTCCAACCTAACCCATTCTGTGATTCTCTGATTCCATCCAGGTCAGGCAATCACTGGGCACAAGCAAACCACAGATTGTGAACCTGCTTTCCTTTTTTTTCCCTCTCACTGCTATCACTGCTGATGCAGCACAGTCTGTACAGCTGACTTGGCTGCAAATAGCCCTGGCTGTGGGATATTCTTACTCACATGTGGGTGTGCATTTATGCCCAAACTGGGGGGGAACCAAAAAAACAAACAACAAAACAAAACAAATGACATTTAAGTCTGTAAAGTCCTCACAGTGAAATAAACTAAAAATTCCCTCTCTGTACAGCTGCAGTGGAGGAATCCCAGACCTCCTCCAACTGAGCAACATGAGATGCACCACAACAGAGTTTTCCCCTTCCTGACTTTGTGTGGTTTCCAGAACTCCCCTACAAAGGCTGCTTTGAAAGATAGGCAATCATAGGTGGAGGGAACACACTCCAAAAGGTTATATAAAGTTGGCAGGAAATGCTGCTTGCTGTGGGAAGGGTTGTTTTTTTTCCCCAGACTTATGTAATAACACAATTTACCATGACAGCTTTAGGGAAGAAGTTCCTGAGATGTAGCCTTAGGAGTTGATGATGCTGCAGAAAGCTGCAGCACCTCTCCCACAGAAACAGCCTGGGAGAGTTGGGGCTGCTCAGCCTGGGGAAGAAAAGGCTGGAAGGAGACCTCAGAGCTGCATTTCAGCATCTGAAGGGGACCTACAGGCAGGCTGGGGAGGGACTGTTCAGAAGGGGCTGTGAGGATGTAGGATGAGGGCAGTGGTTTGGAGCTGGATCAGGACAGAGTTAGGCTGGACAGCAGGAGTTCTGCACAGTGAGGTGGGGACGGACTGGAACAGGCTGCCCTGGGGTGTGGTGGAGACCCCAGCCCTGGAGACATTCAAAGCCAAATTTGATGTGAGCAACCTGCTCTAGTTGGAGATGTCCCTGCAGGGTGGTTGGACAAGATGCCCTTTGAGGGTCCCTTCCAGCCCAGTGCCTTCTGTGTGATTCTGTGATTCTGTGCAGACATGAGGGAGCTTGACAAGGAGTATGGGTGGCACACAGATATAGAAATTGTTCCTGCAGTGGTAGTAAAGGCAGGTTTTAATTATGCATTTCCTATTCCTCCTGGCTTGATGAAGCTACAGGCAGGCTGGGGAGGGACTGTTCAGAAGAGCCTGTGGGGATAGGACGAAGGCAATGGTTTGACACTGGAGCAGGGCAGAGTTAGGTTGGACAGCAGGAGGGAATTCTGCACAGCGAGGTGGGGACGGACTGGAACAGGCTGCCCTGGGATGTGCTGGAGACCCCAGCCCTGGAGACATTCAAGGGCAAATCTGATGTGAGCAACCTGCTCTAGTTGGAGATGTCCCTGCAGGGTGGTTGGACAAGATGAACTTTGAGGGTCCCTTCCAACCCAGTGCCTCCTGTGTAATTCTGTGCATGAGGGAGCTTGACAAAAAGTATGGGTGGCACACAGAGATAGAGGAACTGTTCTTGCAGTGGTAGCAAGGGCAGGTTTTAGCTATGCATTTCCTATTCCTCCTGCCTTGATGAAGAGGTTGAGGTAGTTCAGGACGTGAAAATGGAACTCTGGTTTGACTGAGGAAGGAGCACCACAACTGTGCTCTTGTTTGCTCCACACACCAACACACCGCAGGGCTTAGCTAGACTGCAAAGCTCTTTAGGAGCTGCCTGGCACCTCAGCAGTGGCTGATTTACAACCATGGCTGGAAGTGCCATCTACATTGTGGAGTAGCCTGTCTGGTTTTAGAAGAGGGACAAATTAATTCCCAGGATGCTATTAGCATGTCTGGAAGTGCCACCTACGCTGTGGAGTTTTAGAAGAGGTTTTAGAAGAGGGGCAAATGAATTCCCAGGATGCTCTCTATTGCCATGTCTGGAAGGGCCACCTGCACTGTGGAGTTTTACAAGAGGGGCAAATGAGTTCCCAGGATGCTATCTATTATGTATACCCAATAATGTCTTTTTCAAAGGGAGCTGACCTTGGCATGGAGCACAGCTAACACACAGTGTGACCTGCTGCTTTGTTGTGTGCTGGGCTCCAGGAGCCTCCTCCAAAGCCCTCCAGACTCCAGGAATATTTCCTGTTTATTTTCACAGAATCACAGAATGAACCAGGTTGGAAAAGACCTCTGAGTCCAACCTATCACCCAACACCTTCTAATTAACTAACCCCATGGCACCAAGTGCCTCATGCAGGCTCCTTTTCACAGTTATTAGCAATCTCTGCCTGGATATTAAAATTAATATAATTAGTAGTTTTGCATCATTCGTAACACTCCAACCCACCAAAGTCCAGAGCAAAGGACAAAGAGCAGCTCTGGCTGCTTATGCTGATCTGAAGACAGAGGTACTCAGACTTGAAGCTCAGTGGAGTGGTCTGGTGGGGAAGAACATCAACAGCCCTCTGAGGTCACTGTGGGATGAGATGGGAAGAAATCAGCTGCAGTGTGTCTCTGGGCACATCCAGAGTGAGCACAAGCCCAGCAGTGCTAATGTGTGACAGGGCTTGCCCCTCTGCTGCCTGTACCCAGGGACATTGCAGATGTCTCCTGCCTGGAGGTGTCCAAGATCAGGCTGAATGAGCCCCTGAGCAACCTGTGCTGGTGGGAGGTGTCTCTGGACGAGTTTCAACAGCTATAGACCAATGAGCCCAATCAGACTTGCTGGCAGCTCCTGCTTGACTCACATCCTTCACATAGTTCCCTGTTTCCCTGCTCATGGATTCTTCACTTTTCAATTACTTCCCAGGGAAATACTTTAAGCATCAAGGTGCAGCAGCTGGACAGGTGTTGGAGCAGGCTGCCCAGGGAGGCCAGGGAGTCCCCAGCACTGGAGGGGTTCAAAGGTTGTTAGATGTGGCATCTGGGGACATGGAGCTGCTGGAGCAGGTCCAGGGGAGGGCCACAAGATGATCAGAAGGTTGGAGCACAGGCTGGGAGAGTTTGGACTGTGCAGCCTGGAGAAGAGAAGGCTCCAGGGAGACCTCAGAGCAGCCTTCCAGCACCAGGAGGTCCAGGACCTCCTCCAGGAGAGCTGAGGAGGGACTTTTGACAAGGGCTCGGAGTGCCAGGTTGAGGGACAATGGCTTTGAGCTGGGAGAGGGGAGAGTGAGAGTGGAGATGAGGATGAGATTCTATGCAGTGAGGGTGGTGAGACACTGGCACAGGTTGCCCAGGGAGGTTGTGGAGCATGGAAGCACAGAATGTGATCAAAGGTCACGTTCTGTGCTTCTGTGCTCCACAACCTACATGGATATGTTGAGGACCAGGTTGGACGAGGCCTTGAGTGACCTGTACAAGTGGGAGGTGTCCCTGCCTATGGTAAGGGGTTGGAACTGGATGGTCTTTGAGGTCCCTTCCAACCTTACCATTCTATGATTCTCTGATTCTCTGATTCTATAATTCTGAGATTCTATAATTGATTCTGTGATTCTATCATTCTGTGATTCCATCATTCTATCATTCTATGATTCTGTGATTCTATCATTCTGTGATTCTATCATTCTATAATTCTGTGATTCTATGATTCCATGGTTCTATGTACCTGGGGGGCTACTGGCCCTGACTTTCTTTTCCCCTTCTCTCAGCATTGAGAGTTGCTTCTTGACCATGAAAGGGTCACAAGGTTGTCCCTGCAGAGATCTCAGCCCAGTGAGCAGATGGAGCTTGGTACTGCTAATCCTGCCTGGAGAGAGCCAAAAGCAGAGTGCAGGAGCAGCAAGCTGCAGGCAGCAGAACTCCACTGTGCTGTCAGAAGGCTGAGTGGGGAGAGCAGAGGAGAATTTAGGGAGTGTTTTAGCAGAAGTGGTGAGTGCCACTGCCTGGGCAGGAGGTTTGCTTGGCTGCAGATAGGCTTTGTGAAGCAGCAGTTCAAGTGCAAGCTTTCAGAAGCACGTCAACTCTTCTGGGTTTGTTTGAGCGTGGCTGTGGCTAACAGCTCTTGGCAGGCAGAAAAGGAAGCAGAAGAGCCATGGATGAGAAGTCCTCCAGTTCCCAGCCACCACACAACCTGCTACTCCCATCTCAGCTCTGTGAGAGCACAGGGGCATGGCTGCCTTCAACAGCAGCATCTCCAAGCTGCCACCTCCTGTGGCACTGCCTTTTGGAGACAGTTTGACCCTTAGTTTATTATGTCCTCATCTATCCTGGGCACAGGGCCTGGCTCCAAAGGGATCTGAACCACAGGTGGCAGGGAGTTGGAACTAGATGGTCTTTGAGGTCCCTTCCAACCTTACCATGCTATGATTCTATGAGATGCTCCTATTCATGAGTCAAGAGAGGTTCTGCTGCCCCTCTGCTCTGCCCTGCTGAGGCCACATCTGGAGTGCTGTGTCCTGTTCTGGACCCCAAGTTCTAGAAGGACCTCAGGGAACTGTTTGAGAGAGTCCAGCA
>VWZE01006851.1:16469-36225 GCA_013396675.1 Eubucco bourcierii | reverse complement strand
GGGTCCAGAGGAGGGCCACAAAGATGATCAGAGGGCTGGAGCAGCTCTCCTATGAGGACAGGCTGAGAGAGTTGGGGTTCTTCAGCCTGGAGAAGAGAAGGCTTTGAGGGGACCTGGTAGCAGCCTTCCAGTATCTGAAGGGGGCCTACAGGAAGGCTGGGGAAGGATTATTTACAAGGTCCTGCAATGACAGGACAAGGGGCAATGGGTTTAAACTGGCAGAGGGGAGATTTAGACTGGATGTTAGGGGGAAGTTCTTTACAGTAAGGGTGGTGAGGCACTGGAACAGGTTGCCCAGGGAGGTTGTGGATGCTCCCTCCCTGGATGTGTTCAAGGCCAGATTGGATGAGGCCTTGAGTGAGCTGTACTAGTGGGAGGTGTCCCTGCCTATGGCAGGGGGTTGGAACTAGATGACCCTTGAGGTCCCTTCCAACCTTATCATTCTATGATTCTATGATTCTATGATTTCTTCAGATTTTTGCAGTTTATAAGATTTTTCACGTATATAAAATCTGAAATTGCATGAAATGGCCCAAGTAAATTCTCAGGTAATGAGTAGAACACCATCACTTGTAGTTTGTAATCTAAAATGTATAATGCAAGATATAATGCATGAATAAAACTGAAAACAGTTGAATTATCTGAAGTGCAGGCTACCACTACATTTAAGTAAACCAAAACATTTGTGTTTGTATCCAATCAAAATTCAGTGAAGACAAACTTTTGTTTCAAGGCTTTGGAATTCTCTACAAGATTTAAATAAATGAAGAACTGGAGTATATGCATTTTCAATATGCCTCTGTGCAACAGTTCAAATGCCTTCTTAACATATTCATGTACTCCGTGTTGAACAGCTTTGTCTCAGTGGTATCATGCAGATGTAGAAGTGGATATCAAAACCTATCATGGTTATGCTAGACTAATACTAATGTGCTGTCAGCAAACTGATCTACTTAAGTTAATACATATACTGCTCCTCAGTGTGGCTTCTATGTTGAGAGAATAATATTTCTTACATTTCTAAGTCAAATTTGTTCAGAAACAGCTATCTGTTCGCTCTGCAAGGAACTGTCTACGGCCATGCAGCTGCGTCTTCAAACATCGATTGCACAAACAGTACTTAATGCTGCTGGGTATTTCCTGTCTTCAAATTTGTGAGGTTACGTGTTTTGTCAGGGTAAGGCAAACACTTATCTTTGTTTTATATCTCACACCATAATATTTCTGGAACTGAGGATAATGAAAGAAAGACAAGTTACAGAAATATGTGATGCTGTCACAGGTATGTATGTTTTGCGAAGAGGGTCTTTGTGGAGGAGATTGCAGGGCTAGTTGACAGAGCTTTAAACGGGATGTGAAGGGGGAGGGGCTTCCATGTGGCAAGGTGTGGAAGGACACAGCATTGTGGGAGCAATGGGAGATTAGTAAGGGTTCTCAACCTGCTGCCCAGAAGCATGCTGAGGACAAAATGATGCAGTTGAAGTCTTGCAGAGATGAGCCAGATCCCCTTCAGGTAGTACTGCCAACAGGGAAACATCATGTGGTAGTGATCACATGAGGGGTAGAGATAGGTTGACAGCTACAGAGGTTCCTGAGCATAGACAGGTGGGATCTGCCCCTGCGGTTGGAGTACAGACTGAGAAAAGAGTTCCCAAAGATCAGGGTAAGGGAAAATCAGCCAGTAAGTCAGCTCCAATAAAGGCACAACTGAAATGTCCCTACACTAATGCAAGGAGCATGGGGAACAAACAGGGAGGATTGCAAATATGTGCAAGTCTACAGGGTTATGATGTCATTGGCATCATTGAGACATGGTGGGATGGATGTCATGACTGGAGTGTGGGGATAGATGGTTATAGACTCCTCAGGAGGGCCAGGCAGGGGAGTTGGAGAGGGGATGTTGCCCTGTGCATCAAAGAAAAACTAGAGTCCATGGAGCTCCACCTGGGGATGTGCAATACAAAAAAAAAGTAAGCTTATGGGTAAAGGTTAAAGGGAAAGCATGGGAAGGCATCATCATAGTAGGAGTCTGCTACAGGCCTCCTGATCAGGAAGGTGAAGCAGATGAGGTCCTTTACAAACCTTCATGCTCACAGGTCCTGGTCCTCATGGGGAGCTCCAACCACCCTGACATCTGTTGGAAGGAAAACACAGCAGAGCACCAGCAATCTAAGAGTTTCCTGTGCTGTGTGGCACAGTCGACTTGCTAGAGGACAAGGATGCCATCCAGAGGGACCTAGATAGGCTGGATTTCATGAGCGAACCTCATGAAATCCAGCAAGGGCAAGTGTAAGGTCCTGTACCTGGATCGGTGCAATCTCAAGCACAAATTCAGGTTGGGTGGTGAATGGCTGGAGAGCAGCCCTGAGGAAAGAGACCTCAGAGTTTTGGTTGATGAAAAGCTTAACAAGAGCCAACAGTGTGTGTGCACAGTCCAGACAGCCAAACTTGCCCTGGGCTGCATCAAGGGAAACATTGGCAGCAGCGGAAGGGAGGGGATTCTGCCTCTCTACTCTGCTCTTGTCAGACCCCACCTGGAGTATTGTGTACAGTTCTGCAGCCCCAATACAAGAAGGACATGGAACTGTTGGAGTGAGCCCAGAGGAGGGCCACAAAGATGATCAGAGGACTGGAGCAGCTCTGATGTGAGGACAGGCTATGAGAGTTGGGGGTCTTCAGCCTGGAGAAGGGAAGAGTTCAAGGAGACCTTATAGTAGCCTTCCAGTATCTGAAGGGGGCCTACAGAAAGGTTGGGGAGAGACTATTTACAAGGTCTTGTAATGACAGGATGAGGAGCAATGGGTTTAAATTGGAAGAGGGGAGATTTAAACTAGATGTTAGAAAAAGGTTCTTTACAGTGAGGGTGGTGAGACACTGAAATAGGTCACCCAGGGAGGTTGTGGATGCTCACTCCCTGAAGGTGTTCAAGGCTAGGTTGGATGAGGCCTTCAGCTACCTGTTCTAGTGTGAGCTGTCCCTGATTATGTGTGAGAGTCTAAATCATCTCTCCCTTGTTCAAACCAACAAAGATAAAGATTGCCTTTGTTACCTTCCTGGACTCAGCCCAGGCTCCTGACCGAAAGTTCAGGGATGCAAATCAACAGTGATGCAGTGCCTTCTTGGACTTCCTGGACTTCAGCCTGGCTTGAATGCCCAGGTTGTGGACACCTTACATCGACTGCCCTGAAGAGAAATGGCTTATGTGTATTTGGGGTATGGGCAGCTAAGCGGCACAAGGGAGGGGGCGGAGGCCCTACCCAGTGCCACCACTGGACCCCTGCAAATACATCAGAATACACCGGAAGGTTTCCTGGGGAGCTGCACCTGGACACTGACCTAAAAAACTGTACAAAAAGAGACATGAGCAATGCCTACCATGATGAGCACCTCCACTGGAGCACCTCCATCGGAACAGCACCACCAGAGCACCTCCACCAGAAGAATTCAAGGAACAACTGCCACAGAACAACTCCACAGAAGAACATCCCTGAGCCAGGCACACCTCTCTCTCTCTCTCTTTCTCTCTCTCTACCCCCGTCTTTGGCTGATGGTAGTATAATCCCTGCTCTTTTCCTTCCCTACTCTTCTCTTTTTCTCTGTTGTTCCCTCTCCCTCTCTCACTTCCTCCCTCTGTTTTGTTCGACTTTATCCTTTAATAATTAGTTTTGTGGTGATATATGGTTTTGCTTGCACCTGAATTTCACAACACAGAAATCTAGAAGAACAAATATCTAGACAGAGATACTGTTAATCTCTGCTCTTCGGGCCTTGACACTATGGTGGGGGGTTGAAACTAGGTGATCTTCGAGGTCCCATCCAACCTAAACCATTCTATGGTTCTATGATTCTATGACTTACATCTAGTTCACAATTTAATTATTGGTCATTTTGGTTTTTGAGTTTTGGGGTTTTTTTGGTTGGTTAGTTGGCTTGGTTTGGGGTTTTTTGTTTGTTTGCTCAATTGGTTTTTACATGGTTGTTTGGTTTGGGGTTTTTTTGCTATTGGGTTTTTGGGTTTTGTTTGGTTTTTGGGGGGTTTGGGGGTTTTTTTTGTTTGTTTGTTTTTAATGTTGTTTTCTTTTGTTTGTTTGTTTTTAATGTCTGTCTCCTGGTGTTATCAAGGCTACTAATGCATTAGAATCTTTGGAAGGAGTAAGAAAAGTTTCAATGAAACCGAAGATTGTGGGCAGGGTGAGGGTAAGAAGAAACAAGGAGTCTCAGATGTAATGTCAGACAGTTCTTTGCCTGGAGAGTTAGAGAGCACTGAGTGGATTTTTGAGGTCTTTAAAAAGATTGCATTCCTGTACTGAGATAAATTTTGTAGAAAAGTACCTGACCTGTAATGTCACTGCAGGCAAAATACAGATTTGTCCAAAAACTTCCTATACTTCTATTCTGACTCATTCTGCTTTTAAAAATGCTATTACTTACTAGTCCGTCCTTAGTCTATGAAGTACATGCTTTTAGAATGTAGAGCTCTGAATTTACAAAAGCCTTTTTTATATTTTTCAAGCTGACCATTTCAGATTTTCAAGCAGACCATCCTCAAAACACTGGCCAACCTGGAAATCTGACAGAAAAGACATTCAGACACATTTCACCTTTCAGGAAACTATCCAACACAAAACATATATATTTATTAATGGGATATAAATGGGAGTTGTAATATTCAAATATTATTTCAGATTCAGCAGTGCAAAATTTCATCCAGTGTCAGAAAAAAGATTGATATGTAACTATCTCAACCAGTCATGCACAGTTTGAAAATCTGGAGAAAGTTTTGGAGGACTACATTGTACCCTAGTAGCCAGATTTGCGTACTCTCTCAGAACTAAAATTTAAGTGGAATATATTCCAAATCTTTCAAAACTGAAACATTCTCACATGAGCAGCAATGTCTTTGGCTGGAAAAAGCATCATTAATACCTGAAGTACTGGGATGGACAGATACCAAACACTAAAAAATTTATTTAGAGTTTCAAGATAGGATTAGGTACAGCTGAAACAAACAAACAAAAACAACCCCAACAAAACTCAAACAAAAAAAAAAAACACCAAACAAAAAAACCCAAAACAACACCCACCCCACCCCCCCAAAAAAAAAAACCAAAACCAAACAAGACTAAAAGGGAAATAATTAAGCCCGATTATTGATATTTTTTTAAATGGCATTTAGGTATATTGTGCTCAGACCCCCCCCCCCCCCAAAAAAAAAAACCAAAACCAAACAAGACTAAAAGGGAAATAATTAAGCCCGATTATGGATATTTTTTTAAATGGCATTTAGGTATATTGTGCTCAGAATCAATTTGGACTAAAAGTGATTGAAATCTCTTCATCTGTAATACCCAGAATCATCCAGGCCAGAAAGGACCTCTGAGATCATCATTTCACCTGCTCAAAGTCTGTCAATACATCATGTTCCCAAGCACCAGATCTATATGGCTTTTAAACAGGTTCAGAAATAATGACTCCCTGGGCAGCCTGTTGAAGTGCCTGACAACCCTTTCTATGGAAATAAATTTCCTATATCCAGCTTAAACCTCTGCTGATGCAGCCTGAGGCCACTCCTCGTTCTAACATTAGTTACTTATGAAAAGAGACCAGTGCCTACCTCTCTACAACCTCCCTTCAAGTAATTGTGGGAAGCAACAAAGTCTCACTTCAGTCTCCTTTTTTTGTAGACTAAACAGCCTCAGTTCCCTCAGCCACCCCTCGTTCTCTAGATCCTTTACCAGGTTAACAAACCTTCAGTCCAGTGCCTTGGTGTCCTCTCTGTACTGCAGTGACCAAAACTGAACACAGTACTTGAGCTGCTGCCTCACCAACGGCGAGTACAGAGGAGCAATCACCTCCCTGCTCCTGCTGGCCATGTTGTTTCTAGTACAGGCCAGGATGCCCTTTGCCCACTCAGCCACCTGGGCACACTTCTTGCTCCTATTAGTCCTCTTGTCAGTTAACACCCCCAGGTCTTTTTCAACCACACAGCTCTCTAGCCATTCTTCCCCAAGCTTGTAGCATCACATGAGGTTGTTGTGGCCCAGATGCAGGATCTGGCACTTGGCATTCTTGAAGCTCCAGGAATAAATTCTGAGAAAGACACTGTCAAGTGCCTAATAAAGGGTATTAGTAATAACACAGACTGCATGACCTCCTAATCTTTTTTCATCCCAAATGACCTCTATCTTATAATAAAGGTTAAAAGGTACAAAACAATCACTGGCTTGAGATCAAACCACTAAAAAATTTGTTGACACATGGTTAAAACTCATTGAAGAGAAACTGTGAAACAAAGTGACCATCAATGATTTTACAAAGACATAATGCTACTGTATGGTTCAGAATTAAATCAGGAAGCAATTGATTGCAAATATTTGAACTAAAGTTCCAGTTAATGTTTAACAAAAACATTACATCAAATTTAAAATTATATTAGTTATCAATGAATTTAGAAGTTGTTACCATTTTGTAATATGAAAGAATACATTAAAAAATTTGAATAAATTCACTTAAATGTTGGATAATAAAGAGGAGTTTTAATTTTAATTTTATTTTTTAAGAGATACTCAATTTCACAATTCAAGTATGAAAAGATCACATAATATAGAGCATAGTTCCCAGTCTCTAGACAGTATGCCTTTGTGACTGTTTTATGTGGCCATCTCTCCAATGACACAAATATCTGCTCTATTTTCTTTCCTACCATCCATGTTACAGTCACCCCATAAATTTGGAATGTCTCAGCTTTAAGGAGTTTTAAGCAGTTCTACCATTTTGGTAGGATTATTCTACATAGTTTTCTTTTCAAACAGCTCCCTTCTGGAGGGTGCAGACAAAACAAGCAGCAAGAAAGGAGTCTGCAGACTGTCAAGGGAAGATTGGGAGTGGTGGTGACTGGAGTAGAAGCACATCCTTCACTGTCATAGAGTCTAAACTCAGTTGCTTAATAGAATGAGTTAAGTGGATGTCCACACAAGCCAGAGTTTCCACTCCACCAGTCCATTTTAGATCAGCATAAATCTGAGCCAGAAAAATAAGACACTTGTTCCTCTAGGTTGCTGTGTCAGGCCCATGGCTGAGAAAGCAATTCCTTTTTAGGGTCTAACTTCCATGTTCACCTAGCTGTTCAGGGTCTAGCTGTTGCATGTTCACCTATAGCGTCTCCCTATAAAAGGCTGTTGTTCTAACACTTATTGCATTAGCTTGTCTGCCTGGCATTGCCAGATGATAAAGGTTAGAAACGTTAGAGCTGATTTTTCCTGTAGGACACAGCATGCTAGAATTTAATTGTAATCTGGCTTCATTACCCACCACATTCCCCATTAAATAGCAAAATGATTGTCTTTATGTCTTTATTTCTCACTTCCTAAGTTATTGCCATTTGGGAACATAAAACAGCATTCTTAAATATTTGAATGCATTACTTTACACTGACAATTATTTTCTTGCTAATTATTTAGGAATTTATAGTTCAAGTTCACCAGTGAAGGACTTTCAACATTACTTTGGGGATTTTTACAGCAATTTGTGTAATTTAACTGTATATTATATTCTATCCCCCAAAAAGGAACAGCTGGCCTATTTATGTGCATCAGCGAATGTCAGTTCCTTTAGAAAACAAAGTTGGCATAGCCAAAATAACCAACAGTAAATAAAGATAGGTTTTTTTGCTCGTTTCTCACCACTCCCAGGAATTCTTTTTCACATAATTATTTTAGTTACTGTTGGGTTTATTATTATTATTGTTGTTATTATTTATTGTTATTATCCATTACTGCCTACGACTGGGAGGAAGATTATCAAGAATCTCTCTTTGAACAGTGGGATGAGTTTCCGGCTAGACCTCATCTCCAAATCATGCCAGTGTCTGTCAAGATAAATGCATTTGTGTCTGAAAAGAATTAGTTTGTTGCCAGGGGTGTTGATTTCATTTAAGTACTCTCTATTTTGAAGAGTTAGCTTTGGAATTTTTTGATGGGGGAAAGAGTCTATAGGTGATTCCAGTTGAAATCCTTTGCAATGCCACGTTACATTTAAATTATTGTATCGTTGTCCCTAAATACAAGATCTAGAAATAGACTACATAATAAGGTTTTCCATTCATATTATGCAGTTTCACACAGAAGTTCAAACCAGCTAGAGCTTCATTTACTTATGAATTAAGTGATTAGACAGCTTTCTTACTCAGTATTATTTTAGAGCTGAAAGAATTAGGTTTTAACAGTCTGAACAATGGAAAATACCTGAAATGTAGTTTATGTTGAGTTTTGGTTTGGTATTTGTTTTGTTGTTGTTTTGGTTTCTCGTTGGATTTGTATGGGATTTGGTGTAATTTTGTTGTTGTGCCTTTTTTCTTTGGTTTGTTTTTTCATCCCAAGTGACCTCTATTTTATAATAAAATTTGCTTGTTTGTGGTTTTGCCTTTTTTTTTTTTTCCTTAAAGACTACTTGCATACATAACCTGTGAAATGTAATTTAAAAATTCAGTATAGTGTTACATTTGTGGCTTGTAAAAACAACAAACATATTGTTATTTAAAATACTGATCAGGCTGAATCAGGTGAATTTGGTATTATTTAGCTATCAACTCTCACATTCTGCCTAACAATAGGAAGATCAAAATGTTACCTTATAATGAAAAGAAGACTGAATTTTGAGTGAATTTGCATAGTATTCTGGTTAAACATGTGCTGTCAGATATATTCAGATATTATATTTGTTTTTTTTTCTAATGACATTTCAATATTTTCTCCCACTTTATCTTTTCTATTAATGTACTCTATTTCTTAAAGTATAGCAAGATATTCTTTGCAATCTTTTTTCCTCAGTTATTCTAATAACCATGATTATGAATTGTCAACCTAATATTTTTTTATCTAATGACAAAATGTAAATGTACTGAAGACAGTCTTCCAACTTGACTGTTAAAATTAACACCTAAAATAAGAGGTAAGTCTTCATAATAATGAAATAAATGCTTTTGCTGCAAAAGTGCTAGTTTGATAAGTTGCTTTCACTTGTGATTGCAGCTAACAGCCCTACGTTAATCTAACAAAATGATAAAATATGTATTTGAGTGGCAGTCAACTCCCAGACCACTGAAAGTGGTTTCAGACGCATTATCTTAAGTTATGCTGCCCATCTGATAAGTTATCCCAAATAAAAAAAAAAATGCATAGGTACTAATACATAAATCTTTTTCCATTTTGCAGACACAAATCTAAAGAACCTGCTTGTTTGTTTAATTGTAATTAATATTTAATTGGTTTTTTTTCTTTCTTTCCCTTTTGTTTAATAGGTACAGAAAATTAGAAGGAACTGGTATCTTTGGGAAAGTTATTTCAAGCAGTCTAGTGGATTGGAGGGCTGAAGGTGATTGGCACCTTATACTGAAAACTTCAGAGAATCAAGTCTATAGTTTATGATACTGTGACTAAATGACACACAGGATGATGACCATGAGATGCTATAGAATACTAAAATGATAGTGATTTCTTTGCCGTACTGTGGTGTAATAAAAGTACAGGAATTTAATGACAACTGCCTCTAACCTGAATGATATTCACAGCTTTCCATTTAGTGTCTTACTAATAAATTTACTGGTTTATTTACAATTGATATAACACTCAGGATTTCTGAATTGTAAGGTCATCTCTACCTGAAAAAAAAAATCACATCTCCAAACTGAAAACCAAACCAAATAGTTTGTCATGAACATTCAAATCACCTTTAACTATTTATGTTAAGGGACACCCTATGGATGTGATCTATCTGGACTTGTGCAAGGCCTTTAACGTGGTCCCCCACTATGTCCTGCTTGCCAAATTGGAAAGATGCTGATTTGATGGGTGGACTGCTCAGTGGATAAGGAATTGGCTGGATGGTCACATCCAGAGGGTGGTGCTCAATGGCTTGAAGTCCAATGGAGAGCAGTGACAAGTGATGTCCCTCAGGGGCCCATACTGGGACCTGTGCTATTTAGTAGTTTTATCAATAACATAGACAGTAGGATCAAGAGCACCATCATCAAGTTTGCAGATGACACCAAACCGTGTGGTGGTGTCGACACACCAGAGGGTCAGGAGATCATCCAGAGGGACCTGGACAGGCTGGAGAGTTGGGCCCAAGTGAACCTCAGGAAGTTCAACAGGAGCAAGTGCAGGGTCCTGCACCTGGGATGGAACAATCCTCACTATCAGTACAGACTGGGGGATGAGGTGTTAGAGAGTAGCCCTGTGGAAAGGGACTTGGGGGTGCTGGTGGGCTAGAAGCTGGACATGAGCAGACGGTGTGTGCTTGGAGCCCAGAAGGCAAATCGTATCCTGGACTGCATCAAAAAAAGTGTGACCAGCAGAGCCAGAGAGGTGGTTCTGCCACTTTGCTCTGATGAGACTTCACCCAGAGTACTGTGTCCAGTTCTGGAGCCTTCATTATATCTGGTGGAGTGGGTACAGAGGAGAGCCATGAAAATAATCGGAGGTTTGGAGCACTTCTGCTATGAGGACAAGCTGAGGGAGCTGGGGTTATTCAGTCTGGAGAGGAGGAGGCTCCGGTGAGACCTAATAGCAGCCTTCCAATACCTGAAGGGAACCTATGGGAAGGATGGAGAGAAGCTGTCTGCAAAGGCCTACAGTGATAGGATGAGGGGCAATGGATTCAAGCTTGAGAAGAGCAGATTTAGATTGGATGTTAGGAACAAGTTCTTTACTATGAGGGTGGTGGAACACTAGAACAGGTTGCCCAGGGAGGTGGTTGAGGCCCCTCCCCTGGAGACATTCAAGGTGAGGCTTGATAGGGCCCTGGGTGACCTGGTTTAGTGGGGATGTCCCTGTTGACTGCAAGAGGGCCAGATTAGATGACCTCTAGATGTCCCTTCCAGCCCGGACCATTCTGTGATTCTATGATAAGTCTTTTCCCCTCATGTCTGTATTTTATCCCTTAATTTTGCATTTGTCATGAAGTTTCCAGTAAGTTGGCTTGGTCAGACTATTCCTATACTAGCAAAATAGATGTGCAGAGCTCAAGTACTGACCTGGGGCCACTGATAGAGCTAATTGTACTATCTGTGCCTCCATTTTACCCTACATCATCTAACACTTTGTCACACAGATTTTTTTCAAAGAGCTGAAGAACAGTTTGCACCGAAGACCACCCTCAGTAAGCAGTTTTGATGTGGACAGCTTGCTTTGGAGCATAAGAGAAGCAGGACACCAGTCATGTCATGCCACTTGGTCGCAGAACCAGAGAACAGTTCCCAGATAATTTTTTTTTTTTTAGAAGAGCTTTTGTCTCAAAGAAAAGCTTTGATCCCTAATTTCTGCTCCACAAAGACACTGAGGGCACTGTGCCCATTCACCTTGCCAAGAGAACTAAGATACTGTTCAGAGTTGAGAGGAAGAGTGATAAAGAAAAACAAAGTCTGTGTGGGAGGTAAGACTGACATATAAATACAACTCCCTTAGTCAAATAGCCCTGTCTATTTATCTATCAAGCCTCCTGCTGTACCCAAACAGATGAAGTGGTGCAATGGGGTACAACAGAGGAGAAATATACTTTCTGGCCCACTGGAACAACAGATGGACCTAACTTCATTGTTACTCTGTTTCCCACCACTCTGCTATTTACCTTTGTCTCCATCTGCTCTATCTTGTCATGAGCTTATGTTGTGAATGCTCTGGATCTGTGATGCACCTTGCCAACCTCAGTGGGGTTCTGATTGCCGCCTGGAGATGGGCTGTTAGACTACACATTCACAAGGGAAATTTATGCCACAGCTACTTGCCTAATTCATACTATGCAGTCCATATAGCTTGAGGCTTTTTGCTTATTTCAAATGTTCAGAGGTCAACACACAAAAATGAACAGCAAGTTAGATGGTAAGAATAACTGTAGGGAAAAATGGGAACTAAGAATATAACCACCTAACTCCCAACTCCAGAGAACATTAAAACCCATATGAGATTTATATCTGCGTGTCTCTGCTGAGATTGAGGCCCAGAATATGATCAGAGGCCTTATATATTTCTAAATAAGGCTGGGAGAAAGGGATGAGCTACTTGTTTCCTCAGATAATTCAGTAACAGAACACTTCCCCTGTGATATAGGATAGATAATTTCAAATTCAATTTTTTACCTGGATAGATAAGAACATATATCTCCATCTTTAATCACTAGACATCTATGTATTCAAAGATAGGATTTAGCTCCACCCAACCATCGAGTACTTAGCTGGCAGGCAGTATTTTGTTGCCCAAATAAACACTGAAAGATGAAAAACATAGTGTGAGTCTATAACTTCTTGCCATAATAGGCAGATTGAATTTGGCACACCTGGGATTCAGTTTCTATTTTTTAGCTGTGTGTTGTATCCTGCTGCACATATTCTACACAAGAACTGGATTGGGAACCAACACTCCTGTGATATGTTAGGGAAACTGCCCTAATATATAGGCTACAGAGAGCCGCCTTTGAGTGCTATTAACAATCTAACAGTATCCCTTTTTTTACTTCTTTTTAAATAACATATCAGAATAATTAAACTTGAAGACTTGAACACTTACAGATTTAAATTATTGAGTATTAATTAAAATGCATCATCCCATTTATCCACCATGGGAAGCTGCCTTGGACAAGGAAAGGAAAACTCTGAGGGAAGAAATCAGACTTTGTTAGTGAAAAGGAATTTCTTTACAAAGCTCCCACATTTCGTTTGTTGAAGAAACTTAAAAATAAAATGAAGAGAAAAAAATATCTTCTAAGGAGCTTTTACGGTTGTACAAAATACATGTAGAATTCTAGCCTTTCTTCTTTCATAGAATCAAAGAACTTTAGAGGTTGGAAGGGACCTCCAGAGATCATTGAGTCCAACCTCCTTGCCAAGGCAGGATCACCTAGGATGGTTCACACAAGAACACACCCAGGTCGGCTTTGAAAGTCTCCAGAGAAGGAGAATCCACGACCTCTTTGGACATCCTGTTCTAGCGCTCTGTCACTCTCACTGTAAAAAAGTTTCTCCTCATGTTGAGGTGAAACTTTCTGTTCCATTTTGTAGTCATTCCTCCTTGTCTTATTGCTGCTGACCAGTGAAAAGAGATTGGTCCCCATCCACTTGACACCCACCCTTCAGATATTTGTATGCATTGATAAGATCCCCTCTCAGTCTTCTCTTCTCCAGACTAAACAGTCCCAGGTGTCTTTGTCTTTGTAGGGGAGATGTTCAAGTCCCCTAGTCATCCTTGTGGTTCTTTGCTGGTCCCTGTCTCTCCTGAACTGGGGAACCCAAAACTGGACACAGTATTTCAGATGTGTTCTCACTAGGGCAGAATGGAGAGGGAGGAGAACCTCCCGAGATCTGGTGGACACACTTTTCTTGATGCACCCCAAGATGCCATTGGCTCTCTTGCCCGCAAATGCACATTTCTGGCTCACTGAGATCTTGCTGTCCACCAGGAGTCCAAGACCTTTCTCCACAGAGCTGATTTCCAGCAGAGCAGCCCCCACCATCATGTTAGTCATTTCACTTTAACCAACTTCTCCACATGCAGATGGTAAATACAATGATTTTTATTTTCTTGATATCTACTTTGAAAAAAAATATCATTTTTAAAGGAGTATCAAGAATTTACATCTGCAGCAAAAAAAATCTGAAACTGTTTGTCGGATGCTATTGCTCTTTACAGTGACAGGTCTCCCAAGATATGAAATGCTAAAGAGTTTGAAAGCCATCAAAACCCATTATCTCTTCACTATTTCTTCTACATGACTTGTTTATCAACAGTGATTAAAGAAGAGAAAAAATATGTACTGATTCAGTCAACTTTGTCGTGGAAGAATCTTTGGTTATTAAATTTCCTTTACACTGTACATCCAAATAACTTCACTCCTTTTCTGACTAGATCCATGTTCCATCTTTCTCCTTTACTGCAACTGCACAGTCCTAGTTGCTTCTCCCCCACTCTGCATTTCTTGGTCCTGTGGTCTTTTCTGTCAGTCTTTCTCTATCTGGGCCCATACCTCTGTTCCTTTATCCTCACCCAGACTCTTCCTTCCAGATGAAGTTCTTACTGTTCTCTCCTTCCTCAACAGTAACAGCTGAAGAACTAAAAACCCTAAACAGAAAGAGCATACTAAGTCCTCTAGTGCAGGAGCATGCTGGAGATCCCTCACCTAGCTCCAGTGAAATAACACCTGAAGTTTCAGTGGTAGTTTTGCAAATCATACTCTTGTTCCTTCGTCATGTTGCAACTATTTAACAACTGTATAACTGGGTCTGGACTAGATGATCTGAAAGGTCTTTTCCAACCTTAATTATTCTATGGTTGGGTTTGGCCAGAACAAAAACTGAAAATATTTTTATGTATGATGACTGAAGGTGATCTAGAGAACAGGTCTTGTGAGGAGCAGATGAGGGCACAACGACTGTTTAGTCTGAAGAAAAGGAGACTGGGAAGAGCCCTATAAACTGGCGCTCTATCATTCTCTACCTGAAGGTAGGAAGGACATGGAAGTGTTGGAGCAGGTCCAGATGAGGGCCACAAAGATGATCAGAGGGCTGGAGCAGCTCTGCTATGAGGACAGGCTGAGAGAGTTGGGGATCTTCAGCCTGCAGAAGAGAAGGCTTTGAGTAGCCTTCCAGTATCTGAAGGGGGCCTACAGGAAGGCTGCGGAGGGACTATTTACAAGATCTTGTAATGACAGGATGAGAGGCAATAGGTTTAAACTGGCAGAGGGAAGATTTAGACTGGATGTTAGGAGGAAGTTCTTCCCAATGAGGGTGGTGAGACACTGGCACAGGTTGCCCAGGGAAGTCATGGCTGCTCCCTCCCTGGAGGTGTTCAAGGGTAGGTTGGATGAGACCTTGAGTAACCTGTACTAGTGGGAGGTGTCCCTGCTTATGGCAGGGGGTTGGAACTAGATGATCCTTGAGGTCCCTTCCAACCTTACCATTCTATGATTCTATGATTCTATGATCTATGAAAGGAGGGTCTATCAAGGTGTTGGTCTCTTTTGCCAAATAGCAAGTGACAAAATTAAACCACCAGTCTCAAGTTACATCGGGGGGGGGGGGGTTTAGACTAAAGATTAAGAAAATCTGCTTCACTGAAGGGGTTGTCAAGCATTGGAACAGGCTACTCAAGGAAGTGAATGAGTCTTCTCCCAGACAACTTGTGACAAGACGAGAGGACATGGCCTGCTGCTGCACCATGGAAGGCTTAGGTTGGATGTTAGGAAGCACTTCCTCAAGGAAAGGGTAATTTGACTCTGGAATGGACTGTCCAGGGAGGTGGTGGAGTCACTGTCCCTGAAGGTATTTAAGGAAAAATTTGATATGGCACTTAATGATATGATCTAATCATTGTGGTGATGTTGGGTCATAGGCTGGGCTTGATGATCCCAGAGGTCTATTCCAGCCTTAATAATTCTGTGATTCTCTTAGTCATCATCCCTGGAGGTATTTAAAAGATGTGTAGATTTGGCACTCAGGAATATGGTTTATCAGGACTTGCTAGTGTTATGTTTATGGTTGGGCTCAACGATCATAAGGGTTTTCCAACCTAAATAATTCTATGATTCTATGATGCTTATGGTGAATAAAGTTACCACGGTCTAGTCTTGAAGTCTGTGGTAATGGGTTGGACTTGATGATCTTTGAGGTCTCTTCTAACCTTGGTGATACTGTGATACGACTAGTGATACGAACATATGAAATGCAGAACAGCAATTGTTTAAGGAACAGTTAGTAATGGTTAAAAATAATATTCCATTTCTAATATAAACATTGATAAATGAACCTGCTAAGTAACTAGACTACTTAATGTGAAGCATATAAAAATTATGATGTTATGATGTGAAATGAAAGTTGTATCTCAGATTTTTTTTTTTATTATTGTTTAGGTTTCCTTGTTTGTTTGGGTTTTTTTGTTTGGTTGGTTTTGGGTTGTTTTTTTGGTTTTTTGTTTTTTTGTTTTGGTGGGGTTTGTTTTGTTTTGTTTTTCCAAAACTATCCTGGGAAAAAAAATAACAATATGGTCATTTAAAAATATTCTTTGGAGATGATGAGAACACAAATAAGATAAGGGGAACCAACAGACTTATAATGAAAAGTTGTTAATACACAGCCTGTTCTGTTGCACTGGCAGAGATCAAACCTAGCTCAAGAGTTAAAAACAAAATATGACTCTGTTAATCTGTGAGAAACACATGTGAAATGAACTGTGTGGTGTCTGCACAGGCACATTTCCAGAGTCTTGATAGGAATTTTAGTGGCCCAGGCATTTACAATCAGACATGAGCTTCTAAGTGCTGAAGATACTTTCAGAATATTGTAAAATTGTACTGAATAACAGCTCATTGCACAGCATATACAGAAAAACACATTACTCAAAAAGTATTGCCAGAACCTTATTAGCATCATTTGAAAATTTCTGCAGCCTATCTTGAAAAGAAAATGTGCACTATAACTGTTAGCCAAAACACTGAGGATTTCTAATATATGCAGGACTGAAGAGCTACTTTAGAACAATTTTGTAGAAGATATCAAAAGATGAGGCTTTTATGACTTGGATGTGAATGTAATTAACAAACAGAATGAAATAAATGCAACTGCTTTTTTTTTTTTTCCTGAGCTTACAATTTAATAACATCATTTAGCACTGTGTGAATGGAAAGTACCAATGTTACATGTTTATAAAACCACAATTGATGAATATGAAGTCAATGTCTGCACTGACAAATATGGAAGGAAAATCTGAATGACCTCTATGAAAACAAATGTAAACTATTCCAAAGCTAACTTAGAACAACAGGTCATAACCAAACAGAACCCAACAAAACAAATCAAACAGTAAAATATTTCCGTTTTATGAATAGTAAGTACACGATTAACAATAATGATAGTGATTGTGAAGAATCCAACAGCAAGGCTGAATTTAAAGAGGTTCAACAGAGAATGGTTATCACAATTCATTGCAAAGGTTCAAAAAATTGTCACCACCTTTCTGTTTAGAAAACACCCACTTTTTCTAACTAGAAATCTGAGGATTTCAAAACTCCAGAAATCATTACTTTATTCCGTAGAACACGTAGTCTTATGCACAAAAGATACAGAAAAGTGTATTTCAAGAATTTTGAGACTGAAATATTTAAGAAGGATATTCTGATTTATGAACAGGACAACACATCATCAGGATCTGCTTTACCCTCATGGTATCATCACGGAAATAATAGTTGATTTGTCCCAGTTTTCAGGAAGAGAACATCTTCATGGATAATTTCACCCAAGCCTTAACAAAAGGATTTAAGAAACTTAAGAAACTCTGACTCCAAAATGGTAAACTTGCTTTTTGGAAACTTCATAGGTACACAGGTGTCTTTGTCTGCAGTTATTTACCCACAGATGCAGACATACATTCTAGGAAATACCATGGCAATTCAAGATATTGTAGGCAGCCACTTAATCTCTCATGACTGTCAGAAAGAAATGATGGCAACAACCTCATGGATAGAAAATCAGATCAGGATTTAAGTACTTCCCACATGACTGTTGGCACCCACAGCTTCCTTGTTTGAAAAAGGAGCCATGAAACACTGGCAAAAGTAGCAATAAGAATAAAGGAGGTGAAAATTATCCGAACAGTAAGAGATGAGTTAATTTCTTGTAACAGAAATTAATATAAAGTAAACTCTAGCTGCAGGTAGTCTCAATCATGACATCTCATTATGGTGTATTCTGGCTGAGAACCCCCTTTGCTCTTTCAAATGCATCTGGATCAGCATGCAGCCCAGAAATACATGAATCATCAGACCATTAAGAAAGTACTGCAGTGTGTGGAGGTAGGACACTCAACTGCAGACACCTTCTGAGTTTTGGTTGCCTTTTTTTTTTTTTCTTCAGACTGCTTTACTTTGTTTGTAGCCTGTTTTGTACATTATGTGCATTCCTGTTCCAATGAACAATGTTCTGTGTTATCCTCGATTAGAGTCAAATTTCCTTTTATTTCCTTTATCTCCTTTCATCCTCAGGAGTCTTGTGCTTTTGGCAGTGTAGAAACTCAGTTCTAAAACTTTTTCTCCCTTCTTTCTTACTGTTATTACCATCTACCATTATGAAACTCTCCTGCAATGTGGAATGTGAAGGATGAGGGTAGTTCAAAGCAATGTCAGAATCAGACTGCATGCATCTGATTATCATGACTGATCGTCCTGAACACCAAGCTACAAAGTGGGGATTATTGTTTTCTTTCCTTCTGTAAAGGATGCTCCAATAGACAGGTATTCTTTGGAGATAGACAGCTACACCAGATACTAAGTGAATGCAACCATCAAGGATTTCTATTTATTCAGAGGGCTGGAGCAGCTCTGCTATGAGGACAGACTGAGAGAGTTGGGGCTCTTCAGCCTGGAGAAGAGAAGGTTTCGAGGAAACCTTAGAGTAACCTTCCAGTATCTGAAGGGGGCCTACAGGAAAGCTGCGGAGGGACTATTTACAAGGTCTTGCAACGGCAGGACAAGGGGCAATGAGTTTAAACTGGTAGAGGGAAGATTTAGACTGGATGTTAGGAGGAAGTTCTTTCCAGTGAGGGTGGTGAGGCACTGGAACAGGTTGCCCAGGGAAGTCGTGGCTACTCCCTCCCTGGAGGTGTTCAAGGCCAGATTGGATGAGGCCTTGAGTAACCTGTACTAGTGGGAGGTGTCCCTGCCTATGGCAGGGGGTTGGAACTAGATGATCCTTGAGGTCCCTTCCAACCTTACCATTCTATGATTCTATGATTCTAATGCAGAAAAAGCATAACTCCATTGCACAGAGGTAGCCACTTAGTTTATATTTGCTTTCAGGTGGGTGGGAAGGCTTCAGATGTGCTTAAATTTTTCTGAAGTATGCACTACATGCTGAGGTGTACATGTTGGGAGAATTATATCTTCAAAATTACGTTTTAAATAAAAGCTGTTCACCAGCCACTGATTATAAAGATAAACAGTATTCGTATTTCAGATGGGGAAGGCTAGTCGACTACTTCTATTACATTTTGTGGTAGTAGTATTATTGACACCCAGAAGGAGAAGCAACTTAATTGCAAAAACAATCTAAGAGTAAGACTAGGTTCAGTGCATAAAAAAAAATCCAAAATGCCTGAGGTATTGGTTTTGTAGGGTTTTTGAAGACAAACAGAACTGTAACTCCCACTCTTTATGTGACTATTTGGTGTTGGGAAACTTTAAGACAGAAAAAGAGGTGAATGGTGACAGAAGAAACATAGAAGTCACTTATTGTCATCAGTGGTCCTCTCAACAGCCTTTTGTTTTCCCTTTTTTTTTAATGTTTTTTTGTTAGGTGTTGGGGTGGAGTTTTTTAGTGTTTTGTTTGTTTGTCCGTGATTGGTGCTTTTTTTTTTTTTTTAATTGTTGTCGTTGCTCACTGTGCTTTGAATAGAACTGCACAGAAGAGACATCAGAGCAATATACTTCTGTATCTTTTGCACAGAACATACCTGGCTATACTGACTTACTCTAGAATGCTTAATTCAGTCCTGCCTAAGTCAGTTCATAGAATCATAGAATGGTAAGGTTGGAAGGGACCTCAAGGATCATCTAGTTCCAACCCCCTGCCATAGGCAGGGACACCTCCCACTAGTACAGCTCACTCAAGGCCTCATCTAATCTGGCCTTGAACACATCCAGGGAGGGAGCATCCACAACCTCCCTGGGCAACCTGTTCCAGTGCCTCACCACCCTTACTGTAAAGAACTTCCTCCTAACA
>VWZE01006851.1:5562-15590 GCA_013396675.1 Eubucco bourcierii | reverse complement strand
ACCTCTGGTTTGTTTTCCATTTGCCTTAGCAGGACTTTCAGCAGGATCTACTCCATGATCTTGCCATGCACAGAGGTGAGGCTGACTGGTCTGTAGTTTCCAGGGTCATCCTTTTTACCCTTCTTGAAGATGGGTGTTATGTTTGCCCTCCTCCAGTCAGCAGGCAATTCCAGAGTAAATGATAGCATGGCATTCTTACTGGAAAGTCAAAGAAAAAATGAGTGGTTTCATTGGAGCTTTTCAGTTTTAAACATGATTGGGGAGTGGTGACTGGGGCAGGGGAAGAGGTGTTGCTAATACCATCAACTGACTATTCACATACTTATGGATGAGTATATATTTCTTGTCTTAAATGATTGACTCAAATAATATTCCCACTAAAATTAAAGGGACTTGTTGTGTAATCAACGTCTTTCAATGTCAGACATCTTTAGCTGCCTGATCTGTAGAACTGTAAAAGATTCCTCCAATTAAAAAGTATACACCAAATTCAAGGGCTCTGAGTGTCTAAGTGAGACTGTTTCAAAGAGATAGATTTTTAGAAACTGCTGAGTGCCCACCCTCAGAAAATCTGTTTTTCCAGTATATTCTTAGGGCTTTGATTGACAAGAAGGCTAAGACTGGGATGACTGAAAAGGTTACCGTGTCCCCCATCCCTGCTGTTCAAGAATTAGATCCTGAACCATAGCAGAAGCACACTGTCAACTCAGCCTCTTCAACCAACTAGCAAGCCACTTGTGCAAAGGAACAGGGCAGGCAGAAGAAATAACAACTGTTTTTCACCCTTCCAGCTGCAACACCTCCCCCCATGCATTGAAGAATGCCCCAAGGAGATGAACTTTCAAGGGCAAATACTCAGCAAATTCTGGATTCCTGTAGAAAATCCTATTTGAACAGTGAAATTTTTGGATGCTAAACAAAATCATAGATGATGCAAGCACAGATTTGGAAACTAAAAGATCCCTTCCTGAAATCTTTATGTTAGTTTACACTTACACTGTTGTAATGCAGTTTACTTTACTGTACTACCATTTACACAAAGGAAATGTTTTTCAAGACCTTCCTTTGTAGCTTGCTTTTCTTAGACACTTTAAATGTTCCTGAGCCTTGGAAGTAGTTCTTTGTTAACATAATGCATGTGCTTTTTTGTGGCAGCCTTCATCACATTGTTTTCTACCATTTTCTCTTTTTTTTTTTCTTCACTATGTTAAAGTAATGAAAGTTTAGTGAGCATCGTAGGCAGAATATAGTGAAACTTTCAATTTCTTGACTTTCTGCAAAGAGCACAGAAAACTGAAGTGCCTACTCCTCAGTGGCCTATATTGTCTAACGTTTAGACTTTTGCACATTTTCACATGCAGGGCCTTATGTCCAGTGACTAGATTTATGATCATATCTGTGTGTAGAAGGAACTCTAAGAACATTTGGAAAAAAAAAAAAAATTAAAGAAATTGTAAGCCAAACAGCAAGGAAGTGCACCACCCCAGATCAGGCACTAGAAGACACTCTATCTCATCAAAACGAAATACCAAAGCTTCCTGGCTGTGAAGACAGGAAGGCAATTCACCTTAAAAGTGCTTCTCACTTTCTGGCCTAACACACACATCAAATGGTGGAACTGTGCCTGTGCTTTCTCCATATATTTCTCTTTTTCATTTACTCCCCTGTAAAAATTATTCCTGGCCCTCTATTATAGAGGATATGACATGGAATAATTTTTGAGAGATCTTTTGTTTCCTGATTAGTCCAGTCATGTAAAGGGATATAGATAACCAGAGACAAATCAATGCACTGGTGCAGTAGCAGTTCAGATATTTCAGAATCTCTGGTCTTGATGCCGAACTGTGGGTAACAAGAGTCCAACTAGAGAAGGATCAAGACTCATAGGGAAAGTAGGTATGCCTGTAGTTCCAAATGAGGTTAATCCAGAATAAGCTTGGTGTTCTGTGACAGAAGTGTTTTGATATAGAGAAATATCTTTCCAAGCATTCAGCAGATAGGTCTGAGCTTTTTCATAAAGCTGACTAATTCAGCAAAGAATGTATTTTGGTTTTTCGGATATGTAGGGTTTAAACATGTATTATTCCCTTTCAAATTACACTTTATAGAGTATTATACCCTGGGAGAAATTATTCATAAATGGCACTAATGAGTGTCAAGCTGCATTGCAAGGCATTTTGAAAATTGTCCTATTAATTAATGGAGTAATTAAGCTTTTGTCAGTGACATATCATATTTCTGACAGGAATAAATGGCCTGTGTGAGTCTATGCTAGGCAGCTATCCAGGCAGCCACAGTGTTTAATGGATGACAGCAATTTAGTCCAGGTTTATGGTGATGGGACCACCTGCATAGGGGAACCTGGCAACCTGCATACACAAACACCACTTTGCACTTTTCCTCAATAAAATAGTCTTATTTCTAGATTGATGTAGCCCTCCCTTGGATGACACATTACCTTTTTTGCCATTAAACCATAAGTACTGTTTCGCTCAGCTTTTGTGACAAAAATGTCAATTAACTTCCAACTTTCATTTCCATTTAATTTTGTATTCTTGTTCTATTTGCATATTAATGTGAACATGGTGCAGAACTGTTAGATTAAAATACCTTGCTAAAGCTAATAGCATGTAATGCATACTTATGGAGTGCAATAGTTATGAAAAAAATAAAACTTTTAGAAAAATACATTTTTCATGCTGCCATTTCCTTCAGGAAAAAAAAAGAAATTGTTCAGATACCTCTCCTATAATCCCCCTCTCAAAAACCCTGAGTGGGTGACATATACAAAGATAAACATTGGAAATTGGAAAATGAAGGGGAGAAACTTCTAAATGTATGTCAACACAACACGTACATATGTTTTTTTATTCACTTAACAGCAGATCTCTAGTAATTCTAATATGAATAACTTAAAAGCTACCTTCATTTAACAAGGGTTTAGAATTTAATCCAGAAGAAAATAGGGTATGGAGGGAGAGAACTGCATTGGTGGACTGATTTTACTTCTATCTGGTTACACAGTACGTATGCTTAGATTTATTAGCTGCACATCTTAGGACACATCTGAGTATTGTGAAATGTAGATGAGCAGAATTATTGAGCCAGCACAGACATAAAATATTCACTGTCTTGCTTGGCATAAAAAGCAGCAAGCTAGCTTTAGCACAGTGATCAGTGCAGTTAAACACTGATTTGTGGCTGACCACTCCATCAGTACAGTTCTTGCAAACAAAACACTCACAGCGGAAAGGCAAGGAAGGTTCTTTTGCTGATCAAATTTCCCTTTCTTCCTTTTTCAGATGAGGAAAACTTTGGGGTTTATCAGTTCCACGAAATTTAGACACTCAGGACTACTCTACATAATTGACATGATTAAAATGTGAGAGAGTCTTAAAATCTAAAATATTGGGCCAAAGCTACTGATATATCTAACCAAAACAGGTTCATCCCAATTATTAAATTGTAGACTGAACACAGTAACTAAATATGTGAGATATGTGAATTAGTTACTTCACGATCCTATTCAAAATGCATGATTCTGGACTGAACTTGCATTTGTCTGCTATAAAAACAGAAAATATGGAAGCTGGTTCAAGTGATGAAATAAATATAACGTATGGACAGGAAGCTTGACCCTCTTATGGTCAAGAAGACAGCTCAAATAGCAGCTTCCTGGATAATTCTGCTGTCCTGAAAGGCTATGGATTTGGACTGCTTATCTTTCAGTTTTCAAAGATTTTAGAATATTCTTTCAAGCATTCCCAGCATCGCTTTGGGAGGTTTGGTAGGTGGCCAATACATTTAAATTAAAATGGTGATTCATTACAATACCTAAGATACAGAGTTACTTTGTCGTAAATTATAGGTAATCTGCACTTTTGCATTAGCTCAATTACCAGTAATAGAGTTTTAATGCAGTACTTACATGATGTTAGAGGAGAAATCTTTGGTACTGCTAGATTTATCTCAAGGAGGAAATGAAAACTAAATTGGAAAGGATGGTACAGAAGAAATGCTGATAGGGTGCCAGGGGATTGAAGTGAGGACAGAAAGCCATGTCAGTCACATGAATGGAGAAAGAAATGATAAGGATAAGAAAGAAGGAGATTAAAACACACCATGTAAAGGAAAAATATAGTGCACTAGGGACCCTTGAAAAGGAGAAACATAGTAAAATCTAGCAGGACAGAAAAGGTATTAAAAATGAGGGAAGAGGAAGAGAATGAGAAGAATGATAAGGTCAGTTAAATGAAATTGTCCTGCTTCTAGATAAACTTAGAATAACATTAGCAACTTAATAGAAAACACAATGAGATTATACTGATGGTGTACTTTTTCTTGCAAAAGTCAGATTTTTCTCAAGGAGAATGGAGAAATCTGGTTTAGATTAATCCAAGTCAGTTCCTTCACTGCTTTAGTTTAAAAGTGGATGCTTTCACTTAAATTGTTGAATCCAAATGTAGGTGATTTCCAGCACTTTTGAGTCTTTTTAAGCCAGGGTTTGATGAGATAATTTTTTTGCAAAATCAGACTATTTCTACTTTAATGAAACATCTAACAGAAGATTGAAATATGTTAATTTTGCTACTCAGGCTGGGAATATTTTCCTTTTATGTAGACTTTGTCCCTTGGATTCATGAACTAGTCTTCTGTCAGAAAGATGGGAATGATACCAATAGAACCTGGACACTCACAAAGCTGGAGACCTAACTGCATTATAGTAGTTTTGGACTTAAATTAGTTGAAGTGAAAAACATGGAATACATCAATTAATTATGTTAAAGAGGATAAGGCTGTATACCTGAAATTAAAGTCTGTCTCTAAAATATCCATACTTTCACGTCTTCCCTGTTGAAATACAACAGGGGAAAAATGTACTTGAAAAAAAACATCATATGAGAGTGGGAAAACAAATCCTGAAACCAGCAAAAACAATCAACTATCAGACAAACAAACAAAAAATAAAGTTCCAGAATCAAAAATACAGGCCTGCTGCTGGAAAATGAACCAAACCCAAAAGAAATGAAACAAAACCACATAAAATACAGCAATCTGGACAATTTAGGGGCAATACTCCTTCTGTATCATACTTTACCACAGGGGAAATTTAGAACGACATGCTAAAGGCTCATTAAACAACATTTGATGAGGTTATTCATCCGGAATTTGAGAGACAGAGATTGAAATCTCTCATCTGTCTCAGACAGCCCAAGGACATGAATCAGGTATGATACTGTCTCCCTCAGTAACACAATTGATCAGAAGGTTATTCGTAATCCAGGGATCCTGTATCTCCTCTGTGCTTGACCCCAAATTTCTGAGTCTAACTCAGAAAAAGTCAAGCTTTTTAACTAAAAGTCCTGTCAAACATGTTATACTCCCACCATCAATAAGTTCCACAGTCACAGAAAATAGCTGTCCTGTGTCAAGACCATGACAAGTGTCACCTTTTTTCTTTAAGTAAAGTTCCTTTATTGTTCCTCTAAATTGCCTATAGTTCACTATCTGTTCCATCCAGATCTCTTTGCTGCTTTAGTATCTTAAATTATACCCAAACTCTCTTTTCAGTCTTCCCTTTAAGTAACAACTGACCACGGCATTTAGAGATTTTAGTGCTCTTTGGAGTCAAATAGCCTACACTTCATACAAGGCTTTTTAGAAAATCAGTTGTAGAAACAATTATAATTTCTACTCTGTTGTTTTATTTTTATTGGGTTTTTTTAATATATATTGGGGGGGAAACAATTATGCTGAAAAGATGTTGCTTACAAAAAATGTTTCTTTACTAAAACCTGTCATGCTTCTAGTTCACCAGATGGTCAAACATCCGGTCTAAAAAAAAGAAATAAAGAAATCTGCAACATAATTTTATTATTTTTTTTTCACATGATACAAAGTAGAGCTGGAATGCTAGCAAAATTTCAGTAGGATCTTTGAGCTGTAGCATTTTGCCTATCGTCTAATAGCACACATTCAACTCAAGTTTGACTCCTAAACCACTTGTGCTACATGGCCACACACACTTTTCACACATATCGAAGACAAATATTTTACATAATTTCTTGTTCATTAAGCATTAGCAGCTCCTCGACATGAAGAACAGCTCCACTGTAGGCAAATCCACACTAGAGGAGAGAATCGTGGCCAAAAGGGCCAAGAAGGAGCTCTTTAAGTAGCTTCAGGAAGTGGGAAACTATCCTCAGGGCCGATAGCTTGTGGGTAGGCTGCACAGGTGGCATGGGTGAACCAGTACCTCCAGTGGCACTGCTAAATAGGGTGTAAACAACCACACTCTCACTTTCACAGCTGCCTTTACGGAACTGGAGGGCCAGGCTAAGGAGGAAGTAGGTAAAAGTCCATCAAGGGCATCACCTGGGGTGGCTCAGCCAGCCCCACATGCATTAGCACTGCTTGTGTTATGAGTAAAGGAGAGTAATTATTGCAGGTGGTTCCCATTTTAGAGGAACAAAGGCTCCATATGCAGACTGAATCCACCCCACAGGGAAGTCTGCAGTCTCGCCAGGTCCTGGTTTAGAGATCTTTCTAGGAAACTCCCTGGTCAGATACAACCCCCTGATTAATCATTTTCCATTATTGATTACACAGGTTGGAAATGATGAGTTTGAGTACAGAAGTGCAAAAGCAATTAAAAAGGAGATCAAAGCACTGGGTTGAAGGACCAGAAACTAAGAAAGTGTTTTCTTCAATACCTTCAGTGGCAGGGAAAACTGCACTGAACACTGAAAGGAATAGGAAAACACAACTGGTTATCTTGTTGCTCAGGAGCTGGTGCTACAAACAGAATTTTTGATTCTCTGATTATGGGAACATTTATATGGCACTGGGTTTGCTGGGGACAGAGAGAGTTCAGCTCTTTCAAAAGGCAAGACAGATTCTTGCTCGTGAGTTGGTGAGGCTTGTTTATAGGGTTTTAAACTAGGTTCAAAAGGGGAAGGAGATAACACCAAGCCCACTAGAGATAAGCCTAGGGTGGCATGCCCATGTCAAGGGTGAAATCGATAGCCCAGCTCAAGTGTATCTATACTAATGCGTGCAGCATCAGCAACAAACAGAAGGAACTGGGAAGTCATTGTGCAGCAGGACAGCTATGACATAGTTGCCATCACAGAAACGTGGTGGGATGACTGTTGTGACTGGAGAACTGCTATCAGTGCCTATAAACTCTTCAGAATGGACTGGCAGGGGAGAAGAGGTCGTGGACTGGCACTGCTCTTGGGGAGTGTTTTGACTATGTAGAGCTTGACAACTGTGATGGTATGATTGAGTGTTAATGAATAAGGATTAGGAGAACAGCCAACAGACCATGCAAACAGGATGAGGAGACTGATGAGGCATTCTACAGGTGATTGACAGAAATTTCCAAACCTCCGGCCCTTGTTCTCATGAGGTTTGCTGGAAATAGCACACAGCAGAGAAGAAATGATCTAAGAGGTTCCTGGAGTGGGTGGAGGATAATGAGCCTATCAGGAGAGGTGTCTCACTATACCTACTGTTTACAAACAGGGAAGGACTAGTGAGTGATGTGGTGATCAGAAGCTGTCTTGGGCTTAGTGATCATGAAATGATAGAATTCTTGGTTCTTGGTGAAGTAAGGCGAGGGTTCAGTAAAACCACTACCTGAGACTTTCAAAGGGCAGACTTCTGACTGTTCAGGACACTGGTTAAGAGTGTCCTTTGGGAGACAGTCCTGAAAGGCAAAGAGGTCCAGGAAGACTAGACATTCTTCAAGAGGTGCAGAGGCAGGTTGTCCCCATGTGGCATAAAACAACCTCTCAGTGAAGTTACAGTACAGAAGCTCTTCCTCACATTGATATGGAACTTCCTGTGCTGTAGATTACATACATTGCCCCTTGTCCGATCACAGGGTGCAAGTGAAGAGAGGCTGTCTCCTCCTTCCTGACACCTAGCCCTCCAGCTCCTCATCATCCTTGTAACCCACCATAGCCATTCTATCACTCCCCTTCTTAGATGGACGGGGAGAGGGGAAAATATAACAAAAGACTGGTAATAAGGGAGAAGCAATTTAATAATGCCAAGCACAAGCTAAAGGCTGTGTGTGGAAGCAAAAACAAAGAGAGATGTGACTCTTTATTTCCCATCAGCACATGGTGACTAATCACTCCCAGGAAGCAGGACTCTAATATGCATAGCCCACACTTCCTCTTTCACTTAGTTCTCATATCTGAGCTGACGTCATATGACATGGAATGCTTCTTTGAACAGTTTGGGACACTTGGCCCAGTCGTGTCCCCTCCCAAGATTTTGCCCACCCCTCAGTGCCCTCTTGGGGCAAGGAAATGTTGGAAAAGCTTGTTCAGCAGTATCCAAAACACTGGTGTATTATCAACACCCAAATACATCACTGCAAAACACAGCACTAGAAAGATGCTCTGAAGAGAATTAACTCCAGCTCAACCAAATCAAACACACAGGGGAGGTGCCAGATGATTGGAGGATTGCCAATGTGACAGTCATCTACAAAAAGGTCCAAAAAGGAGAATCTGGGGAGCACCAAGCCTATCAGCATGACCTTGGTACTGGAGAAAATTATGGAGTGGTTCATCTTGGATGTACTCACATGACAAGTGCAGGATAATGGTCAGATCAGACCCAGCCAGCATGGGTTCATGAAAGGCAAGACCTGCTTGACCAACCTGATTTCTTTCTATGACCAGGTAACCCCTCTCGTGGATAAGGGAAAGGCTGTGGACATTGTCTACCTGGACTTTAGTAAAGCCTTTGACACCATCTTCCACAGCATTCTTATTGAGAAACTTGTACTCCATGGCACAGACAAGTAGACCTTGATAGATTAAAAATTGGCTGGATGGCCAGGCCTAAAGAGTTGTGATAAACAGTTAAATCCTGCTGGCGGCTGGTCAGAAGCGATGTCCCTCAGGGTTTGGTACTGGAACCAGTTCTGTCTAGTACCTTTATCAACGATTTGGATGAAGGGATCAAAGGCACCATCAACAAGGTTGCAGAAAACGCTAAATTGGGCAGGAGAGTTGATGTACTTGAGGGTAGAAGTGTACTGCAGAGTGATTGTGACAGGTTAAATCAATGAACTGAGGTCAACAGAATGAGATATAACCACATTAGGTACCAGCTACTGCATTTTTTGTCACAAAAACCTCAATGGTTGGGGAAGAGTGTCTGGAAAATAGCCAGGTGGAAAAAGATATGGGGGTGGTGATGGACAGATGGCCAAACATGAGCCAGAAGTGCGCCCATCTGGCCAATAATACCAACAACATCCTGCTGTATATTAAAAACAGTGTGTCCAGCAGGAGTAGGGAAGTGATCGTGCCCCTGCACTTAGCCCTCGTGAAGCCATAACTTGAATATTGTGTTCAGTTTTGGGCATCACAGTATAGGAAAGACATTGAGGTCCTGGAACATGTCCAGAGAAGAGCAATAAGGCTGATAAGGGATTTGGATGGCATACCGTACGAGGAGCAGCTTAGGGAACTGGAATTGTTTAGACTGGAGAAGAAAAGGCCAAGGGGAGATCTTATTGCTTTCCACAAGTCTGAAAGGAGGTTGTAGTGAGGCGGGTGGTGGACTCTTCTCCCAAGCAACCAGAGACATGACAAGAGGAAATGGGTTTAAGTTTTGCTAGGCGAGGTTTTAGAATGGACATTAAGAAAAACTTCAGAGAGAGTTGTGAGGCACTGGAACAGGCTGCCCTGGGAGGTGGTTGAATCATCATCCCTGGAGGGGTTCAAGATGTGTTTACATGTGGCTCTTTAGGATACAGTTTAGCGGTCATGGTTGTTGGGGTACAGTTTGACTCAATGATATTAAAGATATTTTGCAATCTTAGTAATTCAAAGAAAGGATTCTATTAAAACTAGAAGGAGTTTTGGACGTTTTTCATATGTTCAGAAAACTACGCATTGTTTTTAATGTCTAAAAATAGTAACTATTACCATCGAACTTTTATCACCATTTAATGATTTCGTATTATGTAAACTTTTTTAAGAGTATTTGTACTATGCTGA